>WNWK01042068.1:0-16151 GCA_009830355.1 Cherax destructor | reverse complement strand
AAATGAGTGAGTGATATAGGGTAAGGAGAGCTGGTTGTGGAACATAGTACCGTATCTTGGATAGTATTCCCACGGTCTTTGAGACTTTCTTGGAGATTTGTTGTATATGTGTCTGAAATTGAGGCCACTGTCAAGATGGATTCCTAAGAATTTTCCCTCTGTGAGTTTTGCGATAGGGGACCCGTTTATCGTTATGTTAAGTGGTGCGTTTGTAGCTCTGTGCCCAAACTGGATAAAATAGGTTTTATCAATATTGAGAGTAAGTTTGTTGGTCATCATCCAGGTAGATATTTTCTGCAATTCAGTATTTGCAGTGTTGGCTAGTGTGTCTGGGCTTGGGTGCGAGATAACGTATGTAGTGTCATCTGCAAAAAGTATGGGTTTGAGTAGTTGAGATGCATTTGGTAGGTCGTTAATGTAAATGAGAAGAGTAGTGGGCCAAGAACACTTCCCTGTGGGACACCTACGGTAATAGTTTGCGCGGTGGAGCTAGCTCCATTTGTGTAACATATTGGTTTCTGTTGCTAAGGTATGATTTTAGGTAGTTTAGGGAGTGTCCTCTTATACCATAGTGCGATAATTTTAAGTGTAACAGATCATGGTCAACTGTATCAAAAGCTTTACGTAAATCAATGAAGATTCCCACCACACCATTCTTCAAGGAGTTGCATATACTCCAGGATGTCTAAAACATTGCTGGGACCTATAAATATCATATATATTTATAGACAATAGTAAATGACAAAGGAAGGTGAAACTGTTCACCTGTTGGTGTGATTGTGACTATTTGAGTACTATTTCAGTACATAATATTAGTGTTAGAACAAAGATTGGCTATGAAATCACAAGAACTATTGTAAATTGTAATTATCAGAACATAAAAATTATATAAATTAAAATAAAAACTAGAAAAAAAGTATATCGGCATTACTTCTGCAAGCTGCAGGACTTGATGTTGCCGTCAGGTGAGCATCCAGTACCAAATTGGCGGGCTTATATCTCGGTAAGTACTGGCCCCAAAATTTTTTTTTTAGCCTATCCTGTTTATAAAAATGTGCTCTTCATTTAAAAAAAAAATGATTTTTTTTTTCAAAATATTCGGTCAGCTATGCGAGTGAACATATATCTATGTTTTTTTTTTTATTATTTTTTTATTAACACATCGGCCGATTCCCAACAAGGCAGGGTGGCCCGAAAAAGAAAAACTTTCGTCATCATTCACTCCATCACTGTCTTGCCAGAGGGGTGCTTTACACTACAGTTATAAAACTGCAACATTAACACCCCTCCTTCAGATTGCAGACACTGTACTTCCCATCTCCAGGACTCAAGTCCGGCCTGCCGGTTTCCCTGAATACCTTCATAAATGTTACTTGCTCACACTCCAACAGCACGTCAAGTATTAAAACCATTTGTCTCCATTCACTCTATCAAATACGCACACGCATGCTTGCTGGAAATCCAAGCCCCTCGCACACAAAACCTCTTTTACCCCCTCCCTCCAACCTTTCCTAGGCCAACCCCTACCCTGCCTTCCCTCCACTACAGATTTATATACTCTCGAGGTCATTCTGTTTCGTTTCATTCTCTCTACATGTCCGAACCACCTCAACAACCCTCCTCAGCCCTCTGGATAATAGTTTTGGTAATCCCCACTCCTCCTAATTTCCAAACTCCGAATTCTCTGCATTATATTCACACCACACTTTGACCTCAGACATGACATCTCCACTGCCTCCAGCCTTCTCCTTGTTGCGACATTCATCACCCATGCTTCACACCCATATAAGAGTGTTGGTATAACTATACTCTCATACATTCCCCTCTTAACTTCCATGGACAAAGTTCTTTTTCTCCACAGACTCCGAAGTGCACCACTCACCCTTTTCCCCTCATCAATTCTATGATTTACCTCATCCTTCATAGACCCATCTGCTGACATGTCCACTCCCAAATATCTAAATACATTCACCTCCTCCATACTCTCTCCCTCCAATCTGATATCCAATCTTTCGTCACCTAATCTTTTTGTTATCCTCATCACCTTACTCTTTCCTATATTCAATTTCAATTTTCTTCTTTTACATACCTTACCAAATTCATCCACCAACCTCTGCAACTTCTCTTCAGAATCTCCCAAAAGCACAGTGTCATCAGCAACAACCCCATCTATAAATATATTGAACAACCACGGTGACATCACACATCCTTGTCTAAGGCCTACTTTTACCGAGAAATAATCTCCCTCTCTCCTACACACTCTAACCTGAGCCTCACTATCCTCATAAAAGCTCTTTACTGCTTTCAGTAACCTACCTCCTATTCCATACACCTGCAACATCTGCCACATTGCCCCCCTATCCACCCTATCATATGCCTTTTCCAAATCCATAAATGCCAGAAAAACCTCTTTACCCTTATCCAAATACTGTTCACCTATATGTTTTACTGCAAACACTTGGTCTACACACCCCTACCTTTCCTAAAGCCAGGTTGTTCATCTGCTATTCTGCTCTCCGTCTTACTCTTAATTCTTTCAATAATAACTCTACCATACACTTTACTAGGTATACTCAACAGACTTATTCCCTATAATTTTTGCACTCTCTTTTGTCCCCTTTGCCTTTATACAAAGGAACAATACATGCTCTCTGCCAGTCCCTAGGTACCTTACCCTCTTCCATACATGTATTAAATAATAGCACCAACCACTCCAAAACTATATCTCCGCTTGCTTTTAATATTTCTACCTTTATCCCATCAATCCCAGCTGCCTTACCCTTTCATTCTACCCACTGCCTCACGAACTTCCCCCACACTCACAACTGGCTCTTCCGCACTCCTACAAGATGTTATTCCTCCTTGCCCTATACACGAAATCACAGCTTCCTGTCTTCATCAACATTTAACAACTCCTCAAAATATTCCCTCCATCTTCCCGATACCTCTAACTCTCATTTAATAACTCTCCTCTCCTATTTTTAACTGTCAAATCCATTTGTTCCCTAGGCTTCCTCAACTTATTAATCTCACTCCAAAACTTTTCTTATTTTCAACAAAATTTGTTGATAACATCTCACCCATTCTCTCATTTGCTCTCTTTTTACATTGCTTGACCACTCTCTAAACACCTCTTTTTTTCTTCATATACTCTTCCCTCCTTGCATCACTTCTACTTTGTAAAAACCTCTCATATGCTAACTTTTTCTCCCTTACTACTCTCTCTACATCATCATTCCACCAATCGCTCTTCTTCCCTCCTGCACCCACTTTCCTGTAACCACAAACTTCTGCTGAACACTCTAACACTAGATTCTTTAACCTACTCCATACATCTTCGACCCCATTGCCTACACTCTCACTAGCCCATCTATCCTCCAATAATTGTTTATATCTTACCCTAACTGCCTCCTCTTTTAGTTTATAAACCTTCATCTCTCTCTTACTTACTGCTTCTATTTTCCTTGTATCCCATCTACCTTTTACTCCCACTTTAGCTACACATATATGTCCACACATATATCTATGTGTAGACAGTTTAAGGGTTAATGCCACTAGGACCAGGTTGAGAGTCACTGGACCTCTGTCTCACAAAATAACTGTCCAGAAAGGTCTGTTTCTGGCGGTTCTTTAAAATGTCCCTAAAATTGTCATTGAACATGTTGCATACACGGCCTGCAACAGCTTTTGTCAGGGTGATGCTCCTCCACAAATCTTTTCATCCTAGTCCACATTGCACACATCTTCTTAATCTCTGAAGAAAGCAACTTCTTCCCTCTCCCGTCCTCCTCCTCTGAAGCAATTTCCTGAACTGTGGTCTGTTGTTGCAGGTTAAGGTCCAGCAGCTCTTCAGTGGTTAGTTCTTCATTGTGGTCCTCCACCAACTCTTCCGCATCCTCACCACTAACCTCCATCCCCAATGCCACAGTTGTTTCCACAACTGGCATAGGGATGTTAGGGTCAGCCTCAAACCCTTCAAAATCTTTGTCGAGGACACAATCTGGCCACAATTTTCTCCAAGCAGAGTTCATCGTCCTGGAAGACACTTCCTGCCAAGCCTTACCTATAAGGTGTATGCAATGGATGATATTGAAGTGATCTTTCCAGAACTCTTTTAGGGTCAATTCAGAGTCTGAGGTTATGTCAAAGCACCTTTGAAACATTTATTTGGTGTAGAGTTTTTTGAAGTTTGAAATGATCTGCTGGTCCATGGGCTGGAGGAGAGGAGTGGTATTAGGGGGCAAGAACTTCACTCTGACGAACTTAAAATCCTTCACTATTTGCTCTTCCAAGTCTCGAGGATGAGAAGGAGCATTGTCCATTACCAGGAGACACTTAAGTGGCAATTTATTTTCCAGGAGGTCTTTCTTCACACTGAGACCAAACACTTCATTGAATCAATCACGGAAAATTTCCCTCATGACCCATGCCTTACTGTTAGCCTTCCACATCACACAAATTAGCTTTGGCAACACTGTTTTTCTTGAACACTCTGGGATTTTCAGTGATACACCAGTAAAGACTTCACTTTGAAATCCCCACTAGCATTACCACACAATATGAGAGTTAGCCTGTCTTTCAAAGGCTTGTGTCCTGGCAGTTCATTTTCCTCCTTCGTGATGTAGGTCCTCTTTGGCATTTTCTTCCAAAAGAGGCCTGTTTCATCACAATTGAGCACTTGTTGGGGTTTGAATTGTTCAGCCTCTATGTACCCCTTGAATTCGTGCACAAATTTTTCAGCCTCACATTTGTCAGAACTTGCAGCCTCTCCATGCCTTTCAACATTATGTATGCCACTTTGCTTCTTGAAATTTTCGAACCAGCCTTTGCTGGCCTTGAATTCATCAACATCAGCACTCGTTCCAGGACTTTTCTTTACGAGAGGGTCATGCAACTGCCTTTCCTTTTCACAAATTATTGACTGTGTAACACTATCTCCTGCTAACTCTTTTTGTCTGATCCACAAAAGCAACAACTTCTCAACTTCTTCGATTCTTTGTGATCTCATTTTCGATAGCATATTCACCCCTTTCGCAACATCAGCTTCCTTGATTTCCTTTTTCTTCAACAAGATGGAAGTGATGGTTGAATGGGCCTTCCCATACATCCTGGAAAGCTCCGCCACACGTACACCACTTTCATATTTTTCTATGATCTCTTTCTTAACTTCTATTGTGTTTCTCACTTTCTTTGCCACAGGGCTGGCACTAGGAGCTTTTTTTGGGCCCATGGTAGCTTATTTAGCAGTTGCAAGCACTAAAACGAAGGGAATATTGACAAAATGTATGGTATGAATGCGTAGGTGGCGGCGTGGGTGGTGGTCACTCGCTGGTAAACAATGGCACACTGACACTCAATGTGTTTATGTGCCCAGGCGGCAGTGAGGCCACGCGGACGCGTTTCAGACAATTTTCAGACGATTTTCAAGTCAATTTTTTGCCGAAAAAAAGTGGACGATTTTCAAATTCGCCGATTCTCAAGGGAGACAATTTTCAAGGGTCCACTGTACAGTGGACCCTCAGTTAGCGGCCGTTCCTGTTAGCGGCCAACTCGGTTAGCGGCCGGTTTTACGGCTCCCAATTAGCGGCCGTATTGGACGCATCAACCCGCCGGCTGGGGACGCTTGCGCTTCAGTTTGTTTGTGTCTCTCGGTACGTAAGGAAGCTTCCGCTCATTCATACAAACATTTTGCTTGTTTTCCATTGTTTTTTGCCAGTGCAACTGCGAAATAAGTAACCATGGCTCCCAAGAAAGTTCCTAGTAAAGTTCCTGTGGCAAAGAGAGTGAGAAATACCATGGAATTTAAGAGAGAAGTGATTGAGAAATATGAGAGTGGTATGCAGGTGCTGGAACTTGCCAGGATGTTTGGGAAAAACAAATCAACAATTACAACCATCATGTCAAAGAAAGAACAGATCAAGGTGGCTGATGTTGCCAAAGGAGTAAATGTGCTTACGAAACAAAGGTCACCAATAATGGAACAAATGGAAAAGTTATTATTATTGTGGATTAAAGAAAAACAAATGGTGGGAGACAGTTTAGTGGAGTCTTGTTATTTGTTAGAAGGTAAGGCGTTTGCATGAAGATCTTGTGAAAAAAACTCCTGGAACAAGTGCTGCTGGTAGTGAATTTAGGGCCAGCAAAGGGTGGTTTGAGAGATTTAAGAAGCGTAGTGGCATACACAGTGTTGTAAGGCATGGTGAGGCTGCAAGTTCAGACAAACATTCTGCTGAAAAGTTTGTGCAGGAATTTCAGGACTACATAAAGAGTGAAAATCTGAAACCCCAACAAGTGTTTAACTGTGATGAAACAGGCCTCTTTTGGAAGAAAATGCCAAGGAGGACCTACATCACGCAGAAGGAAAAAAGACTGCCAGGACACAAGCCTATGAAAGACAGGCCAACTCTCATGTTGTGTAGCAATGCAAGTGGGGATTTCAAAGTGAAGCCTTTACTCGTGTATCACTCTGAAACTCCCAGAGTGTTCACGAAACACAATGTTCACAAGAAAAGATTGTGTGTGATGTGGAAATCAAGTCAAAATGCATGGGTCACAAGGTCAATTTTCAAAGATTGGGTTAATGATGTGTTTGGCCCAAGTGTTAAAAAATACCTTCAGGATAACAATTTGGGACTCAAGTGCCTCCTGGTACTGGACAATGCTCCTGCACATCCTCCAGACTTGGAAGACCAAATGTCTAGGGACTTCAAATTTATAAAAGTGAAGTTCTTGCCTCCTAACACCACTCCTCTTCTCCAGCCCATGGACCAGCAGGTCATTTCTAACTTCAAGAAACTGTACACCAAAGCAGTGTTTCAGAAGTGCTTTGAAATGCCCTCAGACACTGAATTGACCATTAGAGAGTTCTGGAAGATTCACTTCAATATCTACAACTGCATAGGCCTTATAGGTAAGGCTTGGGAGGGAGTGACTACCAGGACTTTGAACTCTGCTTGGAGACCACTGTGTCCAGATTGTGTCCAACAGAGGGATTTTGAAGGATTTGCAGCTTACGACCCTGTGCCTGTTGTGGAAGATATTGTGACATTGGGGAACAGCCTGGGGTTGGAGGTGAGTGGTGAGGATGTGGAAGAGTTGAGGGAGGACCACAGGGTAGAGCTAACAATTGAAGAGCTGCAAGAGCTTCATCTGGAACAGCAACAGACCACAGCTCAAGAACTTGCTTCACAGGAGGAGGGAGAGAGAGAGAGGAGGTGCCTTCTTCAGTGATTAAGGAAATGTGTGGAATGTGGAATAGGTTACAAAGTTTTGTTGAAAAACACCATCCTGACCAAGCTGAAACAAGCCATATCTGCAACATGTTTAGTGACAAAACCTTGTCCCACTTCAGGGACATGTTAAAGAGGCGCCAGAAACAGAGCACTCTTTACACTTATTTTTCTAGACAAGGTTCTAGTGACTCTCAAGCTGGTCCTAGTGGCATTAAAAGAAAAAGAAGAGAAGTAACCCCAGAGAGGGACTTGTTACCTGAAGTCCTTTTGGAGGGGAATTCCCCTTCCAAAAACTAACTCCTCTCTATTTCCTCCTCCCTATCTTCCAGAAGCCAGCATTAATCTTCAATAAAGGTATGAAATACTAATTTAATTGTTAAAGAAATTTTTTTGTGTGAATATTTTTGTCTGGAACGGATTAATTGTATTTACATTAATTCTTATGGGGAATATTAACTTGGTTAAAGGCCTAGCTCCTGGAATGGATTACAGCCGCTAACCGAGGGTCCACTGTATTTCTCATTGTTTTCTGTATGTAAAACTATAGTTATTCTCTATAAAATGTATTTCTTGTTAATATTTTTTGGGTGTCTGGAATGGATTAATTGGATTTACATTATGTATTTCTAATGGGAAATATTGCTTCAGTTTTCATACGATTCAGTTTTCGTCAGACTTTTTTGAACTGATTAATCACGAAAACTGAGGTTTCACTGTATAACATTTTTAGTATATTTTTAAATATTTATACAGTAGTGTACTGTACAGTGGAACCTCAGTTTTCATATGCCCCAGTTTCCGTAGGATTCGGTTTTCGACGACTCTTTTCGTCAAAATTTTGTCCCAGTTTTCGTACATCCGCTCAGTTTTTGCAGAGTTGAAAATTGTCCGTACCAAAGGCGTCTGCATGACTCGGCCACTCAAGCACCCACACAAAGCATCTCATGCGTTCTGACTCAGTCTGCCTTTGTTTCTCATTGAGTGAGCATCACCCTTCGCGTTCATCCGAAACATTTCGTAATTATCCATTGTTTTTTGTGCTTGTTTATTGAGTGCGACTGCTAAATAAGCCATCATGGGGGCAAAGAAAGTTCCGAGTGACAGCCCTTTGATAAAGAAGACGAGAAACACGATATAATTCAAGGGGGAAGTCCATGGGGTTGGATGTGAGTGGCCAGGATGTGGAAGAGTTGGTGGACAGCCACAGGGAATAGCTAACCACTGAAGAGCTGCAAGATCTTCAACTGGAACAGCAACAGACCGCAGCTGAGGAAATTGCTTCAGAGGAGGAGGAACAGAGAGGGGAGAATGGGCCTTCTTCATTGATTAAGGAGATGTGTGCAAAGTGGAGCGAGTTGCAAAGTTTTGTGGAGAAATATCACCCTAACAAAGCTGTTGCAAGCCATGTCTTCAATGTGTTCAGTGACAATGCCTTATCCCATTTTAGGCAAATCTTAGAGACGCTAGAAACAGACCTCTCTGAACAGATTTTTTGTGCGACAGGGGTACAGTGACTCTCAAGCTGGTCCTAGTGCCAGTAAAAAACAAAGAAGAGAAGTAACCCCGGATAGGGCCTTGATACCTGAAGTCCTTATGGAAGGGGATTCCCCTTCCAAACAATAACCTCTCCTCCTCCCTCTCCCCTCCTTGCCATCTTCCATATGCCAACAAGAGTCTTCAGTAAAGGTAAAAGTGATATTAAAGGTTCGTTTATTCATTTCATTAGTCATATTTATTTCTCATTGTTTTCTGTATGTAAAACTATAGTTATTCTCTATAAAATGTATTTTGTGTTAATACTTTTGGGTGTCTGGAACAGATTACTAATTGGATTTACGTTATTTCTTATGGGAAATATTGCTTCAGTTTTTGTACGATTCGGTTTTTGTCAGTGTTTTTAGAATGGATTAATCACAAAAACCGAGGTTCCACTGTATATTGTAATAAACAGAATAGAGGAAATCAGCTCTAATATACATTATTTAGGTATGCATACCTAAACGAGTACATGCTTCGCTAAGTGAGGAGAGGCAGTATCATAATCATACTGGATGACTGTATGGGTTTTGCATTTTCCCATGAATATGTATGTATACTGTATGAATAATATATACAGTGTATATATTTTTTTATTAACTCATCGGCCGTTTCCCACCAAGGCAGGGTGGCCCGAAAAAGAAAAACTTTCATCATGATCATTCACTCCATCACTGTCTTGCCATAGGCGTGCTTACACTACAGTTATAAAACTGCAATATTAACATTTCTCATTCCACAGAGAAGGAAGTTAAGCGGCTGATGAAGCAGGTAACAGCACTGAAGCAGCGAAATGCTTTATTAGTGAAATTATTGCAGGAAACTGGACTTCGGTTTGAAGCCGACGATGGGAATGTAGAAATTATTTACACTATCCCAGGTAAAGTGTCACACATGGTATTGATAATTAATCCAGTGTATTTTATTTCAGATTTCAGCCAGTTCAATGAGTCATATCGCTGATGCATGTATTTAATTTTAGTTAAAGAAGAAGTAACTGTATCAGTGCAATATTTGTGATAATATGGGAAAGAAGCTTCATTTTTGATGGAGTTTCATTGTAAATAAAGAATAAAAAGGCACAATACTGTGACTGGAACAATACACAGATAACCCATACATAGGAGAAAGGAACTTATGACAACATTTTGGTCTGACTTGGACTGTTGTCTTAAGTTTCTTTCTCCTTTGTGTGAGTTTTATAGTGTATGGTGTAAGCAACAACCTGGGCTGTTCCAGAGGGCCAGGAGCATGTAACAGAATATGTATTTCATTTGACTTATTAACCTGGAGAGTTAGTATTTTTTTTATTTTATTAACAAATCGGCCGATTCCCACCAAGGCAGGGTGGCCCAAAAAAGAAAAACTTTCATCATCATTCACTCCATCACTGTCTTGCCAGAGGGGTGCTTTACATTACAGTTATAAAACTGCAACATTAACACCCCTCCTTCAGAGTGCAGACACTGTACTTCCCATCTCCAGGATATTCCAATATGGTCACCATGTCTAGCTTAGCTCTGATGGGGTCCTTTAACCCTTTCACTCTTATGTAGATCTACATTATTGACATCAGCATCACTCATGTAGATGTGCATTTTAAGCACAGCACCGTCAAATATGCTGTGAGAGGTAAATTTTGGCCTAGACATGCAAGAATGGTCTGTGTGGTGAGTGTGCACAGTATAAAAAAATGCTGCCCCGCAGTTCGTGATAGGAAAAGCAAACCTGTGATCTTGTGTTCGGTTTAGAATAGAGTCTTTAACCCTAAAACTGTCCACACGTAGATCTACGTTCACTCGCGCACTGCTCCGAATATTTTGAAAAAAAAAAAATCATTTTTTTTTTTAAAAATGAAGAGCGCATTTTTATAAACAGGATAGGCTAAAAAAAAAAATTTAGGGCCAGTACTTACCGAGATATAAGCCCGACAAGTTGGTGCTGGATGCTCACCTGACGGCAACAACAAGTCTTGCTGCTTGCAGAAGTAATGCCGATATACTTTTTTTTTTAGTTTATATTTTAATTTATACAATTTTTATGTTCTGGTAATTACAATTTATAATAGTTCTTGTGATTTCATAGCCAATCTTTGTTCTAACACTAATATTAGGTGCTGAAATAGTACTCAAATAGTCACAATGACACCAACAGGTGAACAATTTCACCTGCCATGGTCATTTACTATTGTCTATAAATATATACAAAGTATTTATAGGTCCCAGCAATGTTTTAGACATCCTGGAGTATATATGAAACTCCTTGAAGAATGGTGTTATGACAATTGTCAGATAACTACTGATAAGGCAGTGACATTGATGAATGAATGTGTGCAAGGAACCCTTGCTTTGTTTTCACTGTCTGTATCTGTCTATCTATCTATCTGTCTATCTATCTATCTGTCTATCTGTCTGTCTATCTATCTGTCTGTCTATCTATCTGTCTGTCTATCTATCTGTCTGTCTATCTATCTGTCTGTCTATCTATCTATCTGTCTGTCTATCTATCTGTCTGTCTATCTATCTGTCTATCTATCTGTTTATTTATCTATCTGTCTATCTGTGTTTCTATCTATCTGTCTAGCTCGGCTTATCTGTCTTTGTTTGCCTGCCTATGTGTGCCTGGAGTATAATATGAAACTCCTTGACTAATGGTGTTATGACAAGTGTCAGATAACACTGACAGCCCAATGACATTGATGAATGAATGTGCTCAGGGAACCCTCGCTTTGTTTTCACTGTATCTGTCTATCTATCTGTCCATCTGTCTATCTGTCTGTGTCTCTGTCTAGCTCTGTTTATCTGTCTTTCTGTCTGCCTGTGTGTGCCTGGAGTATATGAAACTCCTTGAAGAATGGTGTTATGACAAGTGTCAGATAACACTGACAGCCCAGTGACATTGATGAATGGGAGCAGGGACCCCTCTCGTTGTTTCCACTGTCTATCTGTCTGTCTGTCTAGCTCTGCTTATCTGTCTTTCCGTCTCTCGTAAGCCAACAGGTATTATACGCAATGCAGAAGTGACAATGCATATTACTTGCCAGTCATGCGTATTATGTCTTATATATACAAGCATTGTATAGGACTTTGCCTGGAATTTTTGGGTTATCCTAGGTAATTTACACTATGTATAATAACTGTACTTATGTGTTCATGTGAGAGAGAGATATTACAGATATATATAGATAGACAGATATAGACAGAGATATAGACAGAGATATAGACAGATATAGACAGAGATATAGACAGATATAGACAGAGATATAGACAGAGATATAGACAGATATAGACAGAGATATAGACAGAGATATAGACAGATATAGACAGAGATATAGACAGAGATATAGACAGAGATATAGACAGAGATATAGACAGATATAGACAGAGAGACAGCCAGAGACAGCCAAAGCCAGCCTGCCAAATATATAAGAACATAAAAAAGAACGAACACTGCAGAAGGCCTACTGGCCCATGCAAGGCAGGTCCATATCACCCCCCAGCTTAGACCAATGACCCACCTAGTCAGGTCACATCCTCTCAAGGAAGGAGCACAGCATCAGACCTAGTATCACAAGCTAGTCAGGTCCAACTCACACCCACCCACAGCCACTCATGTATTTATCGAACCTATTTTTACTTTCCTCTTATAAGGGGAGTGTTAATGCGACATGACATCAGTGAATCCATGGTGTTTGCCACATTATTTGCATCAGGTGGCACTCAATTGAACTAGTGCTCCCACAAGGTACTAAGTGGTCCCAGAATTTTTTAATACTGCGCACACTGAGGGCGCAGACCCATTCTCTCATGTCTAGGCGACTCAGGCCTATTGCACTAAATTTGAAGGAATGAAAAATAAAACGTTGATCTACGTTCGGAGCAGTACGCGTACAAACGTATATCTACGTTTGGACAGTTTAAGGGTTAAGTTGGTTTATTGGGAGTTTGTTGGTATCAATTAATAAAATGGAAGCCATAGTGCTGAAATAAAGATGGGTTAGGTTGGTATCAGGACTGGAAGTACCTTGAAATAGGGCACAAAACAGAGGAAATATTAAATTTTTGGATGATTTTCCTGAGGAAGGGTAAGACTCTCATATTCCCTCCACTCTAGTGTGTTTTATAGTTTTTTCTAGGTCTGTTTCAATTACTGGGATGCCCTAAAGCATGCTCATCATTCCTGGTTATATTTTATTATCCAAGAAATGGGATGAAGCTTTGATTTTTTTTGTGTGATGATGGATTCAAAATGGAGGGCAGGTGTAATATAGGAGAGGTCTGGAGACATGATTAATGAACAGAGGAAATGTTGTTTTAGTGCTTGGAATATCTACAGTGTTTATTTTGGACTCTGCTTTAAAATTGGATCTTTTTTTAATTTTGTGTAAAATTTGCAAAATTACCGATGGCAATGAAGGGTTAAGTTTTTTGGCAAAAAGTGTATGGGACTCCATAATGTTGGAATTACTGGTCAAAGTGCCAAAGCAGACAATGAGGCAGCTGCAAGATTTCCTAATGATCTAAAAAAAATTGATTGAAGAAAATAGCTACAAAGACGAACAGATTTTAAACGTAAATGAAGTGGGTTTGTTTTAGAAGATGCCATCACTCACTTATTTGGTGAAAAAAGAACCATCCCAACCAGGATATAAAGTCTCCAAAGACTGTTTAATGCTTTTATTAGGTGGGAATGCATCTGGTGACTTTAAATGTTGGTGTTCAGAGCGGAAAATTCAAGGGCTCTTAAATCCTATTAAAAAATGCACTTCCTGTTATTTGGCAGTCAAATAAAGCCTGGGTAATGAAACAATTGTTTGAAGACTGGTTTTCAAATTATTTTTACACTGTAGTTGAATATACAGTCAACCCCCGGTGCTCGACGCATCGGAGGTCATCCAAATCGGTGTTAGACAGGTTTTTTTACGAGAATTTTGGTTCGGTATTAGCCGGCTGCTCGGAGTTAGACATTCGTCCCAGACGCATAGGCGTGGCCCAGCTGGGCTGGGCACTCAGTGTGCTATTGTTTACAAGTGAGTGACCACCACCCACACATTCATACCAGTATATTGTCATTATTCCACTATTTTTAGTGCTTGCAACTGCTAAATAAGCCACCATGGGCCCCAAGAAAGCTCCTAGTGCCAAGCCTGTGGTAAAGAATGTCAGAAATACGGTAGAATTGAAGGAGCTGGCTGGCTGGCTGGTTGGTTGGTTGGTTGGTTGGTTGGTTGGTTGGTTGGTTGGTTGGTTGACTGCCTGTCTGCCTGGCTGGCCGGCTGGCTGGTTGGTTGGTTGGTTGGTTGGCTGGTTGGTTGGTTGGCTGGCTGGTTGGTTGGTTGGCTGCCTGGCTGGTTGGTTGTTTGGCTGCCTGGCTGGTTGGTTGTTTGGCTGGTTGGCTGCCTGCCTGGCTGGCTGGCTGGTTGGTTGGTTGGTTGGTTGGTTGGTTGGTTTGCTGGCTGCCTGCCTGGCTGCCTGGCTATCTGGCTGGCCTGTCTGTCTGTCACACACGTACACATAAATGCAATTATACATAGTGTAAATTACCTAGGATATCCCAAAAAAATCTAGACTGGCAAATAATGTGTGTCAGGACTCAGATGTGAAGCAGTGACTACTGAGTCTTGTAATATGTGTTGGATCTCTCTGAGACAGATAGACAAACAGATACACAGACAGACAGACAGACAGAGACAAACTGTATCTGTTTGTCTCTGTCTGTCTGTATCTGACAGACAGATAAAACAGTGAAAACAAATAAAGCCTAGGCTAACCCGTCACCCCTGGCTGGCTGGCTGGCAGGGAGGGAGAGAGGGAGGGAGGGAGACAGAGAGGGAGGGAGGGAGACAGGGAGGGAGACAGGGAGGGAAACAGGGAGGGAGACAGGGAGGGCGGGAGACAGGGAGGGAGGGAGACAGGCAGGGAGGGAGGCAGGCAGGCGAAGGCATTGTACCCTCATCAATGTCAACACTAATTAGTTTAGCGATAATAATAAGATAAGAGGACGCTCACCCCTCATCAATGTCACCTCTGTAATTAGATTAGTGATAAGACTGGGGCCCTTTGTGCCAGCTGGTCACCATGCTTCAATAATTATTATTATTATTATTATTATTATTATTATATTCTCCCTGTATCCTAGGTAATTTACACTATGTATAATTGTATTTATGTGTTCCTGTGAGATAGACTCAGTCAGTCAGTCAGCCATCCATCCATCCATCCATCCATCCATCCATCCATCCAGCTGGCTGTTCAGCCAGTCAGCCGGCTGTCCATCCATCCAGCCAGCCGGCTAGCTGGTCAGCCGGCTGGCCGGCCATCCATCCATCCAGCCGGCTGTTCAGCCAGTCAGCCGGCTGTCCATCCATCCAGCCAGCCATCTGTCCATCCATCCAGCAAGCTGGCTGGCCATCCATTCAGCCAGCCAGCTGTCCATCCATTCAGCAGCTGTTCAGCCAGCCAGATGGTCAGCAAGCCAGCCAGCCAGCCGGCTAGCTGGTCAGCCAGCCAGCAGGATGGCCATCCATCCAGCCAGCCAGCCGGCTGTTCAGCCAGCCAGCCGGCTGTTCAGCCAGCCAGCCGGCTGTTCAGCCAGCCAGCCGGCTGTTCAGCCAGCCAGCCGGCTGTTCAGCCAGCCAGCCAGGGAGCCAGCCTGCCCCAGTCGCCGGCACAATTCCAAACATTCGCCAGAAACAGAACTCTCTGGAACACGTTTTTGAGCAACACGGGTCCAGTGACTCTCAAGCTGGTCCTAGTGCCATTAAAAAACAAAGGAGGGATTTAACCCAGGAAAAGGACTTGGTACCTGAAGTCTTTATGTTCCGTAAATAACTTTATAACAGCTATGATTAACATTGACTGGCATAATGAGTTAGAAACATATACAGATACTAATGAATGCATCAAGAATTTCCTTAACAAAACCCACCACCTCTATAACAAACATTGCCCTAAAAAAACTAAACAGATCACAGCTAAGAGACATAACAATCCCTGGCTAACACCCAGCATCCTTAAATCCATTAACAAAAGGCACCAATATGAAAAACAATACAGAAGGGGTCTAATAACCAGAGAACAATCCAAACGCTACTCATCAACCCTTACCAGCCTGATAAGGAGATCAAAAAAATTGTATTATGAGAACAGACTCCAGAACATAAAAGGTGATATGAAAGAGGAAGACCCTATCTGCAATTCTAGGAAATAATAAGATAGCGAAAAACAACACCATCAAATTATCAAGAGCAGATGAACCCCTACTCTCACCTACTGAGACAGCAAACAGACTTAATGTTTTCTTCTCCACCATAGGAAAGAATCTAGCGAGTAAAATCCCAAGCTCAAACACCCGTCCAACAGACTACCTCACAAACACCTACCC
>WNWK01042067.1:0-16151 GCA_009830355.1 Cherax destructor | reverse complement strand
ACCCCTGTGGTTTAGCGTTCTTCATTTGATTATAATAATAATCTAAACTTGACCCCTGTGGTTTAGCGCTTCTATTTAATTATAATAAGAATAATCTAAATTCGATCCCATCCATCATCAGGGATTACATTTATGTCTAGGTGCTTTTCGCTCCTCACCTGTCGAGAGCCTCTATGCAGAAGCATATGTCCCATCCTTGAACAATTGTCGTGATGCTCATTGCCTCCGCTATTTTGTCCGCACTCATGACCTTCACGATCCTTCTACATACAGGATAATAATGAATGTTAGCAGAAGTCCTTCATTTGTTCGCTGCCTGTTTACTCCATCCCTTTTCTCTTCATCTTCAATTGCTCGTCTTCTCTTCAGTTGCGCCCTTTATATGTTCATCTAGCATCTAACTTTTCACTTCTCCCTTGGGAAGTTCCAACAGTTAGTGACTGTTCTTCCCCACGGCTGTGCGCGAAAGCCCAAATCCCTACAGTTGCTTCTCGCTCTTTTTCTTAATCACTTCCAATCTCATTCTCATGCCGTTGCAGTGTACACTGATAGTTCTAAATCCTCTGATGTGTTGGGTTTGCAGCAGTGTTTCCTGACTGTGGTGCAAGGTCATTTATTTAGGCTTGGCTAGCATTTTTACAGCTGAATTGTATGCCATTCTCGTTGCAATTATCCGTATTGCATCCATGCCTACTTCAAAGTTTTTAATAGCATGCTTTGCATGCTATTAAAAAATTTGATTCATCCCCTAGGTTCTTTGTACAGTGGACCACCGGATTACGTCATTATTTCGTTCCAGAATTCTGTTTGTGCCGTTACTGAACGAATTTGTTCCCATAAGGAATAATGTAAATTAGATTAGTCCTTTTAGACCCCCAAAAATACACTTACAAAAGCACTTACAAAAATACACTTACATAATTGTTCGAGTTTGGAGCAGTACGTAATCCGGGGGTCCACTGTATACAGTTTGTTATACTGCATTACTAGCAAAAATAAAGAAATCGTTTTCTATTGGGTCCCTTGTCACGATGTTCAGGGCAATGAGCAGGCAGACTGCTGCACGATCCACAGTACATGACCTACTAGTTTCATATAGAGGTGTTCATTCTCTGACTATTTTTCTGTAATCTCTACCCACCTTCGCAACCGTTGGGCTAATGTGACTCGACAAATTACATTATCAAACCAAGTTTGGGTTTCTGGCCTTCTTGTCATTGATACTGAGGTTAGGAGACAGCACACACTCGTCTAACTCATGAGTATCTCATGGAGAGGCGTCCTGTTCCACTTTGTGAGAATTGTCTAGTTCCTGTTTCAATTTCCCATATTCTATTGGACTGTCCTGTCTATCAACGAGCACGCAGAATTTTCCTCCATCGTCACTACTTTATTTTTCCTCCTAGCTGATGGACCCACGTTTGACACAGAATCCCTCTGACTTTTTGACAGCAACTGATTTATTACACAAACTTTGATAATCCTTCCTTTAGCACTCTTCACAGCCCCTCCTAACTTTACCTTTTGTCATATCCACTCTTATTTATCCTTAGATCCTGCATCAATTCCTACCCTGAAGTGTTGTATGACCCTGGTAGGTTTAGTGCTTCCTTATTACCACTAATTCTTTCACTAAACTATATCACTACTGCAAATTGTTACTACCCATCTCTACCTAAGTCTTTCCTACTTTCTCTAGCTGTGACCTGACAATAGACTGAAATGTCACGAGCTTCTATGCCACAGTATTTTGACTTGAAATATTTCACGTTAAAAATGAAAATAAAAGTAAATATTTCATACATATTTTATTTGACCAGAAGAACCTTGTACTGAGAAGTTACAAAAGAAAAAGGTACAGAGTATGAAGATGGACTGGGATCATATAAGACCTTACATGGGTCAAGCTGCATATTCCAAGATTATTTATTTATATTAAAAACAACAGCACTATACAGCCCACAGATTGTTTTTTGTGGGGGAAAAAAAAAGCCCAGTCATTACTTTATATTCTATTCCAGGAACATAAATGGGAATGTTCACTTTCACTGTTGCACAAAAACAAGAGCTTAAAAGAAATTTTGTGTGGAACTGCTTGTGCCCAGCAACAAACATGACCTGTAAAGTGATGCACTCAGAAACCTGTGGTTTTTATATACTATATTACAACCCACAGGAAAAATTTACATTCTAAATGCATCATCCAGCAGCAATGTGCTAAGTATCCCTTTTTTAAACCATGGCCTGAATACATGTGCAGGTAATTAGCAATGATAATACTAAGACTCCTGAATAAAATCCAATCACATGCTTTGTAGAATTAGGTGAAATGGTTAACTTCCAGCATTAACCTACATAGAAAGGTGTGTAGTCTGCTGCTACCTGTAAACTATAAGCTCTGGTGTACACAGGCTGTGGCATACTAAGGCTCAGGTGTACATAATACATTTAACTTTTTATGTAAGCATTCCACAAATTTTGCACATATACAGGTAGGTAGCATTAAAAGCCATAAGCCAAATTTTGCAAACTTAATTGCCTGACTTTAAAACAAGTCAAATTCAGCCAAGTAAACCCACTTCAGTATACTTTGTCATTTGGTAGGCATAATTTTGTATATAGGCCTAAGTAATATACTTTCAGGGCTATGTGTAAAGTATAAAGCATCACTGAGGTCAGAGGCAGACGTAGTTATAGATATATAATAATTAAAATTATATAAAAAAAAAAGTTTAGATAATTTGCCAACAGTCCATACAAACATCCCTAGTTAGCTCCAAAGGATGTCCATGGTACTTGGGTGGGTATTAGGGATGGCAGTGGGAATCTTCCTCTACCTGGGGCCACACCACCTTCATTAAAGTATGTGTTCCTGAGCAATTGAAGGCAATTATTGTTTTTCTTATGATACCAAAAGTCCACTGCCCCATGGAAAAACCATGACTAATAGTGATTTCTTGATTTTTTTCCCACATAATTGGTGGCAAGATCTCAATGCCTGAATATCATTACATCAGAGCCTGTTTATCACAGTAATCAAATAAACAAGAAAATGTGAATAAGGGCACCCCTTTGGTACACATCAAAATTCCTTACACTAGCCTTCCCCTACCCATATGGCAGCAGCACAGTCAAGGTGTTCATGCCTCCACAGAAAGCAACTCCACATCAAATGTTAATGTAGCATTAGGAGGAATCACTCCCGGAAAACCTCTTTCTCCATAAGCATAATCAGGGCTGCAGACGAGCTTAGCTTTCTGGCCAACAGACATCTTAAAAAAAAAAAAAAAAATGAGCATTAATCAAATCATGTACACTATTATGAGACTATTCAACTAGTGCTAAATTATCATGAACTGACCCCCTTAAAATTTAAAAACCATGCACCAAACCTGTCATTAATTATACTAAGAGGGAAAGTGCTATTAAACCTATAGGGTATGCTAGGCAATAGCATTTGCTCCAAGAAGTGGAGGAAAATTCAAATTCTTTGCATTAAGAGTCCCTCACCAGCAATAAGGAACCTCCCTTGAGGGAGGGGGTTAAGGATCATACAGCACTGAGTAGGGTGTGCAAGGCAATAAGTCAGTTTCAATCAAAAAGTCAGTAGTAATAACTATTGCAACTGAACTACTTGATATTTCTTAAATTTCCTCAGCTATTTAAATTACTGGCAATGAACAAGTCACTTTCACTAATTTAACAATGCTGTGATGTCATTACAGTGGACCCCCAGTGTTCGTGATGCTCCAAACTCTAACAATTATGTAAGTGTATTTTTGTAAGTGCTTTTGTAAGTGTATTTTTGGGGGTCTAAAAGGACTAGTCTAATTTACATTATTCCTTATGGGAATAAATTCGTTTGGTAACGGCACTTAAAACAGCATTTTCTGGAACGAAAAAATCACGAAAACCGAGGGTCCACTGTATTTTCATAAAATGTAAAATTTAAAATTAAATACAGTGGACCCCCAGTGTTCATGATTTATTCGTTCCAGAATGCTGTTCAAGTGCTGTTACCTAACGAATTTGTTCCCATAAGGAATAATGTAAATTAGACTAGTCCTTTTAGACCCCCAAAAATACACTTACAAAAGCACTTACAAAAATACACTTACATAATTGTTTGAGTTTGGAGCATCACGAACACCGGGGGTCCACTGTATGACAAATTCACATCTAAAACTTTTTACAAAGTTCAGTCACTCAAAATTAATCAATCGATGGAAGAAAGGAATATGCCCACCATCAGGAGGCAGGTGTTAGAAAAGGGATACTTCTACCATCAGGACTTGGGTGTGGAAAAAGAGTTATACCCATCAAAAAGCATTTGCAAACTTTTAAATAACCAAAATGTAAAACTGAACTCTCCTGTAGAATATTATGCCAGATGCTGCTTTGATCAACCCAAAGAATATTCTTGTACATCAGTCTGGTTTAACAAAAAATAAGAGACATACAATTTACAAAGCAGTTGCAATGTGTTATTTAATTTTTCCACAGAAAAAAAGTACTAACATTTAATTGTTGCCAACAATGCCAAATTAGTGAATGGAAGACTTAACTATCAATACTCTACTGATGAACATGGTATAAAATACAGACAAGTTGAAGCATGCTTCAACATCTTGTTCCAGATCTTGGAGCTAAACTCTTCTACAGGCTGAGGGACTGACTACTTCAAACTATTTCTACATCTTTACCTTGCCACTACTTATGCCTACAATCCATTCTCTGTATCCGACTGAAGAAGCCTACCATGTTGGCAAAAATGCTGCAACAAGAGATATATTATACTAATTGCAGTTACCAAACTTAAGCTAGTCACATTACAAAGCAAATTTATGGGGATGCACTCGACCCATGCAGGCCACAGAGCACGTGGAGAATGGGACATGTGGAATGTAATCAGATCTAAAGGAAAAGAATATCTACAATTCCTTATATCAAAAGTTCATTAGTTTCAATTCACCCCCTTTGAAGGTATTACATAGGACAGAATCACAATGAAACAAAATTTAGTCAGTCAAAACCATATAATAAGAGACATGTGCAACATCTGTTTCAGAGTATTTTTAATGAGACATTTCACCTGTGTGGCAGGATTCTTCACTCTAATACAGAGGCAATTATTATACTGGAGATAGTGGAAGTGGCAACAGAATTTTAAGGTAATCAGTCCCTTAGCCTTTATCTGGCATTTGAAAAAAAAAAAAAAAAAGTCACTGAAGCATCTCATCAATAAAGATACTAAGATACTGCATGTCTCATTTATCAACTTCTCAAATGTTGAATACTATTAATGCAATTATCAAAATCATGTCCAGAATTCAATCCAGACTAGAGCAATAAGTCACAACTTAGGCACTAGCAGCAGCAATGGAAGGAAGGTACAAAAGGCAATGGTGGTAGCTTCATTAGTAGTGGCAGCAGAAGCAACATCAATGATAGAGGGATACATAAAATCATGTGGACGATGAACTTCTCACCACCAGTACTAACTCGGTCAACAAAATTACTAGGTTCAAAGAAACCCAATTGTAATATCAAATGATACTAAAAGTGCTTGGAATATAAATTAAGACAAAAAACTTGGTAATTAGTTTAGTATAAACCAGCAACAGATAGGGAAAATACAAAGCTGCCTTGAAAATATGAAATCCCACACCAACAGTTATTCTTCTTGGAGATTTCAACCTCCCAGATGTGAAAACAGATGAAGATAGATATCAGCACTATACCAGAAATGTTACCAGGAAGTACTCTGGCCAAACAAGCCTGCACTAGGAAACTCTTAACACTTTCATTGTTGGTCCCATTGTATCACGGCGTTGAAGCCAATGTTGGTCCCGTAGTATGATGCCACGAGTTCAACTCGCTCAGATAGCTGTGACCGGTAAATTTTGGCCTAGATATGAGAGAATAGGTCTGTGGCAAGTGTGCACCATATAAAAAAAATAATCCTGAAGCACGCAGTGCATAAAGAAAAACAGACTGTTTTTGGTGTAAAACATCGAATTTGCAGTGTATTTTTGTATGGTTGTATTTTCAGTTTTTTGGTCTTATTTGATAGAATGGAAGATATATTACAGAAATAAAGATGATTTTGATTGGTTTCAGGAGGGAAAGTACCTTAAAATTGAGCTCAAAGTAGTGAAAATGTTTGATTTTTGCTGAAGTTTCAGAGTACACAAATGATGTCACTCATCCAATACGTGTCCAACTGGCTGGTCATTATAATATGTGGTCATGAATGGGTTGACATTACTTGTACATTTATTACAAAAATGCAGCAGTCTGCATAACAATACAGTGGACCCCCGGATTACGTCATTTTTTTGTTCAAGAATGCTGTTCAAGTGCCATTACTGAACAAATTTATTCTCATAAGGAATAATGTAAGTTAGATTAGTCCTTTTAGACCCCCAAAATTACACTTACAAAAGCACTTACAAAAATAAACTTACATAAAAGGTCGAGTTTGGATACTATTGTAAACTGGGGGTCCACTGTATATCTTGTTTTTTTTTTGTGTGAATAAAAATTCTAAATGGAAAGCAACCATAATAAAAAGAGGAGCCTGGAGACATGACTAATGAACAGAGAAAATGTTATTTTAGTGCCAGGAATGTCTGCATTGTTTATTCTAGACCCTATTTTGAAATTGGCATCTCTAAAATTTGTGTGAAATTGGCCAAATTACAGATTACTGGTCACTTTAGTAGGTAGCTGAAATAGGTAAATGGGAAGTTTCTTGAATTCAATCAACAGAATAGAAGGAATACTAGTGAAATTGCTATAAGTTTGAGACTGGAACAATGGAATTGGCCAAAAATAGGGTATAAAGTGGGCAAAATCATCAATGCGTAAATATCGCCGAGACCACTAACCTTGCGAGAGCATAATTCAACAAGTTTTCCATCAAATTTCGCACTTTTAGTTTCGTTACCTTCAGAAAAAGATTATCATTTCATTTTTATTTTAAATTCTTCGACACTGGAAGCAAGTCTGCGGAGCAGGGGTCACTACAGTTTGCACTGAATCAACAGTTAACAAGTTTACATTGAATCAACAGATAACATACTGAAAATGAAAATATACTAAATTTGATCATAAATAATGAAAAACTAAGACAATCTATAAGTACAATGAACTTCGATCACAAACAAGTGTAAATTCATGTGTGGATAACCATATACAGTGGACCCCCGAGTAACGAGCATAATTCATTCCAGAAGCCTGCTCAAATGCCATTACCGAACAAATTTACTCCCTTAAGGAATAATGTCAAGTAGGTTAGTCCATTTCAGACCCCCAAAAATACACTTACAAAAGCACTTACAATATTATACTTACATAATTGTACGATTTCCGAGGTGATAGTAACTTGGGGGTCCACTGTACAGTGGACCCTCGCTATTCGAACATTCTTCATTCCAGAATGCTGTTCAAGTGCTGTTACCAAACGAATTTATTCCCATAAGGAATGATGTAAATTAGATTAGTCCATTTCAGACCCCCAAAAATACACTTATAAAAGCACTTACAATAATAAGCTTACATAATAGGGTGAGTTTTGGAGTGTTCGAATAGCAAGGGTCCACTGTATATAGCCAATGGAAGGGGATGTTGAGTATATTTGATATGAACAATCCAAAAATTGACATTAAATAACCAAAGAACTAACATTCTAGGAGAAACAATCCTGAGCACTCTTAACCCAGAGCAAAGTACAGTATGGAAAAGCTAAGGTGTTTATAACATTATCCTGCTGGGAAAGCCCAGAGATATGCAATAGACTTTACATAATCAGAAAGGTTACTGAACTGCGCAGAGAAACAGCAAAACATTGCAAGAAAACTAGCACTAAAAAATGGAAGACACAGTACAGCAACTAAAGCACTCATATTAGAAGAAACATAAGGAGAACAAAAGGTCACTCAAGAAATTAGAAATATTAAATACAGCCTCTCCTCACTTAACGATGGAGTTCCATTCCTAATACCGTGTCGGTAAACGAATGTCGCTAAATGAGGAGCATACTATAATGGTAGTGGGTTTATGTCAACCATCTTTGATATTGCTTTAATGTCACCTTTGCACCATTTATAACATTTTTAGTATATTTTTAAATGTTTATACAGTAGTGTACTGTATATTGTAATAAACAGAATACAGGAAATAAGCTCTAATATACATTATTTAGGTATGCATACTGGTCAGAGAACCCGTTGTAAGTCTGAGTCGTCGGTAAATGAGTACGTACATCGCTAAGTGAGGAGAGGCTGTTCAGCTATCACTCCACTTTTGCGAGCTACGAACATTCGTGAATGCCCAGCCGCCCAATCATATTTACCAAACAAATGCCATGTAGTTACACTCCATATAATCACCTCCATTCAACTGTCATCAGTAACTGCATGGCTATCATCACCATCATAAGTCGTCAGAGTTCACCTTTCTAACCTTACGAGTGGTGAGTATTTTGTTTGTTCATTATTTATTACCCATAACATGTATATACCATATTTTGTGTTTTATGAATGTTCGTGGTTCAATAGGTTAAGGAAGCAGTATTGCTAGGCTAAGTAAATGTAAGTCAATGTCATTATTCCTAAACAAACTGAAAATGATACTCTGTAGAAATAAAATATTCATTACAAAAATTAAACAGTTCACTGATGAATTACATGTGCATACAAGGCACAATAGGCTCCCTGCAGTGCTCCTTGGTTGCTATTTGGGCATGCCATGACATCACTTCCCTAACCACTGACCTGCTCAAATCTGGCTAACCTAGTCAGCACTGTATGACCCTAGTAGGTTTAGAGATTCTTTTTGACTATAATAATAATAATAATAATAATAATAATAATAATGATGACTAAGCTAGTACACATATGCCTGTTGCTCATCATTTTGTATCAACCTAAAAAAGCTGTTACACAGGCAAAACATGTCTAATAAAGTTTCTGTTCTGCATTTGTACATTTCCACTAACTTGTCAGCTATACACCACCACTCTTCCTTCTATATTTACCTGAGCAACACCTTCATCCCAACCACGGATCACTTCACCTTGGCCAATTCTGAATTTAAAAGGTTTACCACGGTCTCGTGACGAATCGAACTTCTTGCCATCCATTAGAGTTCCTGAAAGTCAAGAAAAAATTATAATTACTGAAACTAATGTATGTAATAGCCAATACCTGAGCAACCTAGTTACTCTCGTCTCTGCAAAAAGTGCATGTAATTATACCTGGTTAAAAAGTTTAAACCAAATTATGCTCATTGTATCATGCATTGTGTATATCCTAAATGAATTTTTGTTCAGGTTCCTGACAGAAGTTCTTAGGTAAGCTACAATTTACAAGTTTCCTGTGGTTGTGGGACATTGTAGTACCTTCTTCGAGTACATTCTAACATTTCAAATACGTGCTTCCATTGTTTGTTTTTGTGCACTGCTATTTTCAGTTACAGTATAGTAACTCCCTGGATGGCTGCTGTCTACCAATTTACTTCCTGGGTGAGGCAGATATAACCAATCCTCAAATGACAGTTTGAAAGTGATCATTCCTGTGGAAAGTGAACCAAACATCCACATCCTGCCAAACCTTACACAGCTTTATGCTTGTCTGCAGTGCCCAGTCTGCTACTCCCATTCGACATAGCATTGAGCAGAGCCCAGAAAATCAACAAGAGGAAAGAATTTATTTTGATAGGGTTTGATAGTTGATTCATAGACTGGCACTGGCTTGCCACTAGCCACAATTCTATCATGCCAAAATAATTAAAAGTAGACAGACTACAGTACAATACCAGTTATACATCAACCCAGACCATAAATCAAAGGTGGAAAGGAAGAGTATTTTTACTAAACTATTCAGATTTTTGTATAACCACAGTTATAAGATGTGGGGGTTTATTTTACTTCAGCAGTAAATACAAGCAGTGCTTTCATATATGTACTATGAGGAAGCTGATGACACTATATATAAATTGTTTAACACCATAGGAGTAACAGGTCTGACCAAAGGGGACTGGATTAGTGGTTTCCTGCAGTCAACACATGCAGTGTTTTCATGTGTTCAGTATTATCATCAGGGCTAAAGTGTGATGATAGTGGAGATAACGTTTATACACATTCTTTTATCACCTCAGGAGTTTCAGTCTCTCATCACATCTGCAAGAGGAACTCCAATGGCAATGTCATACATGTATTTCCATACTGGTAATGTAAATTTTGAACTCTCAGTATTATTTTTTTTTTTTTTAACAAACCAGCTGTCTCCCACCTTGGTAGGGTAGCAACATTTACATTCTTGGAAAAGTACTCAGCAGTAACCCTTGAATTCCTGGAATTATAGTTTTGAAAATGCAGAGCCAGCCAAGAGTAAATCTGCTATTTCCTGCAAAGTAGTGGGGCCAGCAATACAATACATGTACAATGGACCCTCGCAATTTGAACACTCCAAAACTCACCCTCATTCCAGAATGCTGTTTCAAGTGCTGTTACCAAACAAATTTATTCCCATAAGGAATGATGTAAATTAAATTAGTCCATTTCAGGCCCCCAAAAATACACTTATAAAAGCACTTACAATAATAAACTTGCATAAAAGGGTGAGTTTTGGAGTGTTTGAATAGCGAGAGTCCACTGTATTTACATTTTTTTTATAACACCAGCAGTCTCCCACCGAGATAGGGTGACCCAAAAGAAAAAATACTTTCACCATCTTTCACTCTATCACTGTTTTACCAAAAGTGAGTCAGTACTACAGTTCAGATGCTCTTCCAAACCACAAATATCCCCACCTCTTCCTTCAGAATGCAGGCACTGTACTTTCTACCTCCAGGACTAAGTCTGGCTAACTGGTTTCCCCGAATCCCTTCATAAAATGTTACCTTGCTTACACTCCAACAGCTCAAGTCCCAAAAACCATTTGCCTCCACTCACTCCTATCTAACACTAACACACTGACACACACACGGTCAGTGATGAGGTGGGGCCAGGAGCTAAATCTCGACCCCTGCAACCACAATTAGGCGAGTACTGACACACACACGCCCCGATGGCATGGTGGCTAGCGCTCTTGCTTCACGCACGGAGGGCCCTGGTTCTATTCCCGGCGGGGCCGAAACATTTCGAAGTGTTTTGTTACACACACACACATGCATACAACAGGCCGTGTCTAATCGACATGTGCCTAGGACAAAATAGTAACTAACACACACACACACCGACACACACACACAAGGACAGAATGTTCCAGAGATGGGACAGCAACAAGGGGACGCAGTTGGAAGTTGAAGACTCAGATGAATCACAGGGATGTTAGGAAGTATTTCTTCAGTCACAGAGTGGTCGGGAAGTGGAATAGTTTGGGAAGCGATGTAGAGGAGGCAGGTTCCATACATAGCTTTAAGAATAGGTATGATAAAGCTCATGGCACAGGGAGAGTGACCCAGTAGCGGCCAGTGTAGAGGCGGGGCCAGGAGCTGTCTCGACCCCTGCAACAACAACTAGGTGAGTACACACACACGCGCGCGTGCACACACACACACACACACACACTGACACACACACTGACACACTGACACACTGACACACACACTGACACACACACACACACACACACTGACACACACACACACACTGACACACACTGACACACACTGACACACACTGACACACACACACACACACACACACACACACACACACTGACACACACTGACACACACACTGACACACACACGCCCCGATGGCATGGTGGCTAGCGCTCTTGCTTCACGCACGGAGGGCCCGGATTCAATTCCCGGCGGGGCCGAAACATTTCGAAGTGTTTCGTTACACACACACACACATACATACAACAGGCCTAGTGTCAAATCGACATGTGCCTAGGACAAAATGGTAACTAACTAACTGACACACACAGACAAGGTTTGATAAAACTCATGGAGCAGGGACCTAGTAGCAATCAGTGAAGAGGTGGGACCAGGAGCTATGACTCGACCCCTGCAACCACAAATAGGTGAGTACAGGGGTATGTCCTATGAGGAGAGGTTAAGGGAAATCGACCTGATGACACTGGAGGACAGGAGAGATAGGGGGCACATGATAACGACATATAAAATACTGAGAGGAATTGACAAGGTGGACAGAGACAGAATGTTCCAGAGATGGGACACAGGGAACGCTTGAAGTTCCTAAACCTGTACTCTCTAGAACGCAGACGGGAGAGATACATTATTATATACACGTGGAAAATTCTTGAGGGATTAGTACCAAACTTGCACACGAGAATCACTCCCTACGAAAGCAAAAGACTTGGCAGGCGATGTAACATCCCCCCAATGAAAAGCAGGGGTGCCACTAGTACGTTGAGGGACAACACAATAAGTGTCAGGGGCCCAAGATTGTTCAACTGCCTCCCAGCATACATCAGGGGGATTACCAACAAACCCCTGGCTGTCTTCAAGCAGGCACTGGACAGGCACCTAAAGTCGGTACCTAACCAGCCAGGCTGTGGTTCGTACGTTGGACTGTGTGCGGCCAGCAGTAACAGCCTGGTTGATCAGGCTCTGGTCCAACATGAGGCCTGGTCACAGACCGGGCCCCACGGGCGTTGACCCCTGGAATTCTCTCCAGGTAAACTTCAGCAACAAGGGGACACAGTTGGAAGTTGAAGACTCAGATGAATCACAGGGATGTTAGGAAGTATTTCTTCAGTCACAGAGTGGTCGGGAAGTGGAATAGTTTGGGAAGCGATGTAGTGGAGGCAGGATCCATACATAGCTTTAAGAAGAGGTATGATAAAGCTCATGGAGCAGGAAGAGTGACCCAGTAGCGGCCAGTGAAGAGGTGGGGCCAGGAGCTATGACTACACCCCTGCAACCACAACTAGGTGAGTACTGACACACACACCCAGTAGCGGCCAGTGAAGAGGCGGGGCCAGGAGCTGTGACTCAACCCCTGCAACCAAAACTAGGTGAGTATACACACACACACACTGTGTGGAAAAGATAAGGTGGACAGAGACAGGATGTTCCAGAGAGGGGACACAGAAACAAGGGGGTCACAATTGGAAGTTAAAGACTCAAACGAGTCAAAGGGATGTTAGGAAGTATTTCTTCAGTCATAAAGTTGTCAGGAAGTGGAATAGTCTAGCAAGTGATGTAGTGGAGGCAGGAACCATACATAGCTTTAAGACGAGGTATGATAAAGCTCATGGAGCAGGGAGAGAGAGGACCTAGTAGCAGTCAGTGAAGAGGTGGGGCCAGGAGCTAAGTCTCGACCCCTGCAACCACAATAAGGTGAGTACAATTAGGCGAGTACACACACACACACACTGACACACACACACACACACTGACAGACACACACACACACTGACAGACACACACACACTGACAGACACACACTGACAGACACACACACACTGACAGACACACACACACTGACAGACACACACACACACTGACAGACACACACACACACTGACAGACACACACACACACTGACAGACACACACACACACTGACAGACACACACACACACTGACAGACACACACACACACTGACAGACACACACACACACTGACAGACACACACACACACTGACAGACACACACACACACTGACAGACACACACACACACTGACAGACACACACACACACTGACAGACACACACACACACTGACAGACACACACACACACTGACAGACACACACACACACTGACAGACACACACACACACTGACAGACACACACACACACTGACAGACACACACACACACTGACAGACACACACACACTGACAGACACACACACACTGACAGACACACACACACATGACAACACACACACACTGACACACACACACACACACTGACACACACACACACACACTGACACACACACACACACACACACACACTGACACACACACACACACACACTGACACACACACACACACACTGACACACACACACACACTGACACACACACACACACTGACAGACACACACACACACTGACAGACACACACACACACTGACAGACACACACACACACTGACAGACACACACACACACTGACAGACACACACACACACTGACAGACACACACACACACTGACACACACACACACTGACAGACACACACACACACTGACAGACACACACACACTGACAGACACACACTGACAGACACACACACACTGACAGACACACACACACACTGACAGACACACACACACACTGACAGACACACACACACACTGACAGACACACATGTCGTGTCAGTATCATATATACACTTGTTTAGTTTATCTTTATAAAGCTGGTCCCTTTGCGTGTGACGTCACGGTACCCGCTGACGTCAGAGGCTCAGCGCATGTGCACAGCCTATCATAGGCAGACTGCCTCACTAGCGACAGGCCTACACAGGTGAACAGACGTGGCTGGACTCTCTCCTCTAATTACTGTAAATATACCGTAACCATCCAACAAGGAGTATCTTTGACCTCCTATATATCTCTCCCAAGACCCACACGACACACACACACACTGACAGACACACACACACACTGACACACACACACACACACTGACAGACACACACACACACTGACACACACACACACACTGACACACACACACACACACTGACACACACACACACACACTGACAGACACACACACACACTGACAGACACACACACACACTGACAGACACACACACACACTGACAGACACACACACACACTGACAGACACACACACACACTGACAGACACACACACACACTGACAGACACACACACACACTGACAGACACACACACACACTGACAGACACACACACACACTGACAGACACACACACACACTGACAGACACACACACACACTGACACACACACACACACACTGACAGACACACACACACACTGACACACACACACACACACTGACAGACACACACACACACTGACAGACACACACACACACTGACAGACACACACACACACTGACAGACACACACACACACTGACAGACACACACACACACTGACAGACACACACACACACACTGACAGACACACACACACTGACAGACACACACACACACTGACAGACACACACACACACTGACAGACACACACACACACTGACAGACACACACACACACACTGACAGACACACACACACACTGACAGACACACACACACACTGACACACACACACACACACTGACAGACACACACACACACTGACAGACACACACACACACTGACAGACACACACACACTGACAGACACACACACACACTGACAGACACACACACACACACTGACAGACACACACACACACTGACAGACACACACACACACTGACAGACACACACACACACTGACAGACACACACACACTGACACACACAACTTGTAGGGCTCCGTGAATATAAGTGTTTTTGAGGGCTACACAAGGGTACTACAGGGGTTATCAAGTGTGTCAGGGTAGTGAACAACCCTTGAAGTGATTTACGAGTTGCCCTGAGCCACATAAGTGTGGGAAGAGCCATAATTTTAAGAACATAAGAATGAAGGAACACTGCAGCAGGCCTACTGGCCCATGCGAGGCAGGTCCAAATCTCCCACCGGCTTAAGCCAATGCCCCGACCCATCCAGGTCAGGTTACATTCACTTAAGGAAGGAGCTCGGCATCTGACCTAGTAGCACAAACTAGTCAGGTCTAACTCACACCCACCCGCACCCACTCATATATTTATCTAGCCTATTTTTAAAACTACACAACGTTTTAGCCTCTATAACTGTACTCGGGAGTTTGTTCCACTCATCGACAACTCTATTACCAAACCAATGCTTTCCTATATCCTTCCTGAATCTGAATTTATCCAACTTAAAGCCATTGCTGCGAGTCCTGTCAATACTAGATATTTTTAGCACGCTATTTACATCACCTTTATTTATTCCTGTTTTCCATTTATACACCTCAATCATATCCCCCTAATTCTACGCCTTTCTAGAGAGTGCAGATTCAGGGCCCTCAGTCTATCCTCATAGGGGAAAATTTCTGATACATGGAATCAACTTAGTCATCCTCCTTTGTACGTTTTCCAGAGCAT
>WNWK01042066.1:0-16152 GCA_009830355.1 Cherax destructor | reverse complement strand
AAAAATAATAGATGAAGTTCCAGGTGAGTAAAGATCAGCATGAGTTGCTAGATGTTGCCTTAGTCATCATGCGTCTAGTAACTCAAGTTAGAAAAAAATTTTTGGGGCAAACATTACCTCCATTGTAAGGTTTTTACACAATAAAAAACCCAAAAAATTTTCCAGAGGGTCAGTCTCATTTTACTACGTTAATTTTCTTACGGGCTACGCAACGTGAATTTTTAAAGATTTATCTGATGTAGCGCCCCATTCGGTGGCAAAATCTAAAATCTAATCTCCATAAAGGGGCCTATCTGTGCTATGATAACGTGAGCATAGATGGGCATGTTTATGGAGCAACTTGAATGTGAACTGACTGATGTTGTAGTGGCCAGGCAGGCTTGGCACAAGTATTTGGCATTTGGGAGACAAAAGATGATGATCAAACTAAATGCAAATTATGTGACGGATATGGTCACTGTCTTGAACACTATGTGCTTAATTGTCCATTTTTGGGGGAATATAGAGATAGACAGTATAATAACCTATGTGAATGAAAAGATATCTTATTAATGAAAATAAGATACCAGTTATACTAAAAAATTTCCCCTAAATTTGCTTGTAACAGATAAGTGAAATGTAGATATAAATCCAAATGTACAATTGTTAACTCCTTTTGGGGCCTAGTGCCTAGGCCTTTTGTGTATCCATATGTTTTTGCGCTACCGTCCACAGGATGGATATGGAGTGCACAATAAACTAACCACTTGGTGGCAATATCTAATCTAGCGAGATGGGGCAACCCAGACCCCTTCAAAATTCCCAGGTTTTGGGCACATGATGCTTTTTACTGGCTGGTACTTACTGACTGGGTATTTCTTTAGTGATGCAGTGAAGGGTTAGCAAGGGTGAGCTCACAGCTTAGCATTGATTAGTATTTTAATTTATGTATCAGTGGCTTCAATCACAATCAAAGGACCTGGGTTCCATTTTTAATTTTAAGGGGGCCCTGTGACGTCCTCGACGCTGTTTTAGAATTATTCGAACCCGCGGTCAGAGTCTCAAAACCCAGACCGTCGCGTAAGCCACTGGGCCAGCTAGCTTCAATAAGATTCATCCAACTAGGTAAGATAAGATAAGATAAGATTTTTCGGATTTTAACCCCGGGGGTTAACCCGGATAACCAAGAAAGTCAGTGCGTCATCGAGGACTGTCTGTCTTATTTTCCTTGGGGTCCTTAATCTTTTTCCCCCCGGATGCGACCCACACCAGTCGACTAACAACCCAGGTACCTATTTGCGCTAGGTGAACATGACAACAGGTGTAAGGAAAAAAGTCGAAATGTTTCTACCCGCCGGGAATCGAACCCGGGCCCCCCCTGTGTGAAACGAGAGCTCTAGCCACCAGACCACCATAGGAAGGTTAGCATAGGCACCACTGAGGCACCACAGTGGTGCCACAGGGGGCCTATTATTAATGATTAGATTGAAATGATTTTCACAGACAATATAAAGCTAAGTGTGTTTGAAATTTGAGAAATGGATATTTGGAATATCTAAAATTTTTTTTAATTTTTTGGGGGGGGGGTAAATGGGTGATATTTTGGGGAAAGTCACAAAGTACCAAATTTTTTTTTTTTTTGGCATGAAGATAAGCTATTTTACATTAATTTCGAACCCAAAAAAATTAAGATAGACGTATTTTACGAGTGGGGGTGTCGGCAGCGACCCCAGTACCGCCACACCGGAACTGGATGCTCCCAAAAGTCATAAGAACAAAAAAAAAAGAAAGAACACTGAGCAGGCCTACTGGCCCATGCGAGGCAGGTCCAAGTCCCCCAACCGGTTAAGCCAATGCCCCAACCCAGCCAGGTCAGGTTACATTCAAAGGAAGGAGCACGGCATCTGACCAGTAGCACAACCCAGTCAAGTCCAACTCACACCCACCCACACCCACTCATGTATTTATCTACCCGATCACCTGGTTTTAAACCCCCCCCGGTAAATTTTCCGGTAGTCAGGTCACTTCCACTTAAGGAATTAGTACAGCATCTGACCTAGTAGCACAAGCTAGTCAGGTCCAACTCACACCCACCCACACCCACTCATGTATTTATCAAACCCATTTTTAAAACTACACAACGTCTTAGCTTCTATGACGGTACTCGGGGGTTTTTCCCCTCATCCACAACCCCCCTTTCCAAACCAGTGGTTTCCTATATCCTTCCTGAATCTGAATTTTTCCAACTTAAAACCATTGCTGCGAGCCCGGGGCTTGGCTTGATATTTTTAGCACGTTATTTACATCCCCTTTATTTATTCCTGTTTTCCATTTATACACCCCAGTCATACCCCCCCAATTCTACGCCTTCTAGAGAGTAGATTCAAGACCCCCACTCTATCCTCATAGGGAAGTTTGGGGAAAAAGGGATCAACTTTGTCATCCCTCCTCTGTACGTTTTCCAGTGCATTTATATTCATTCTGTAATAGGGGGACCAGAACTGTGCAGCATAATATATAGATATATAGTTTTTAAGAACAACCCGAGGACTTCTATTATTTATACTTCTTGATATGAAGCCAAGGATTCTGTTAGCTTTATTGCGAACACTTTGCCGTTGTCTTGGCTTCAGATTACCAACCAGAACTCCTAAATCTTTCTCGCAATCACAAGTATTAAGATCTACATTATTCAGTTTAATGTGGCATGGTTATTGTCCTGCCCAACATTTAGAACTTTGCATTTGTCTACATTAAACTGCATCTGCCACTAATCCGACCACTGCATCAGTCTATTCAACTCATCCTAGAGTGCTCTAATGTCCTCATTAGAATGAATTGGACGGCCTATTTTGGTGTCATCAGAATTTTTTTTTCTCAGTCGTTTGTTGGCCGATCTTATTGAAACTTCGTCACGTCATTCCATATTTGCTTCTAAACGTACACCAAAATAAATAAAACCCGGCCAGTATTAGTTCCGCGTGCAATGACGTCACGGAGGCCCAAAAAATAGGGGGGAACCCCGACAGTGTCTGGAAGTCTCCCCAAAGCCGTCACCGACACAATAGAAGGTAACATTGGAAACTACAAAATTTCTAAAAATTTTGCAAAATGATAATTAACCAGGCAAAGCACCACCTACCCAGAAGTCGCGATCTCATCCTCCTGACATGGAGGGAACCAACGACGGAGGTGTCGAAAGGGCCCCAACGGGGGGGGGTCGGGGGCCCCGGGGAGACACAGAACGTGTGTTACAACGGGAAAGGGGGGCTAGACACAGAGAGATGGAGGGTTAACACAAAGTGTGAGGCATCAGGGGGTAGTGTCATGTGACAGAATGTGACAGTTATTGTGATATGTGCTTGTGACACTGGTAAGATGTGTGGGGTTGTGACACTGGTAAGATGTGTGTTGTGACACTGGTAAGATTTTGTGTTGTGACACTGGTAAGATTTTGTCTTGTGACACTGGTAAGATGTGTGTGTTGTGACACTGGTAAGATGTGTGTTGTGACACTGATAAGATGTGTGTTTTTGGGCACTGGTAAGATGTGTCTTGTGACACTGGTAAGATGTGTGTTTTGTGACACTGGTGGGGGGGGTTTTGTGACACTGGTAAGATGTGGGTCTTGTGACACTGGTAAGATGTTTTCCCGGGCACTGGTAAGATGTGTGTTTTGGGCACTGGTAAGATGTTTTCTTGTGACACTGGTAAGATGTGTGTCTTGTGACACTGGTAAGATGTGTGTCTTGTGACACTGGTAAGATGTTTTCTTGTGACACTGGTAAGATGTGTTTTGTGACACTGGAAAAAATGTGTCCCCGACACTGGTGATGTGTGTCTTGTGACACTGGTAAGATGTGGTTTTGTGACACTGGTAAGATGGGGTGTCTTGTGACACTGGTAAGATGTGTGTCTTGTGACACTGGTAAGATGTGTCTTGTGACACTGGAAATGTCGTGTGTAATAGTTTTAAGATTTTGCCCCCGAAGTGGCTAGTTTATTGTGCCCCCATATCCATCCTGTGGACGGTAGTGCAAGAGCATATGGATACAAAAAAAGGCCTGGGGGAACCGGGGCCCCAAAGGGGGGGTTTAAAAATTGTACATTTGGGTTTATATCTACATTTCAATTATTGTTACAAGCAAATTTGGGGAAAATTTTTTTAGTACAATTTATCTTTTTTCATGAATAAGATATTTGACATGTCACATAGGTTATTATACTGCCCCCCTCTATTTCCCCCCAATAAGTGCACAATTCAGCACATAGTGTTCAAGACAGTGACCATATGCCTGATCACATAATTTGCATTTAGTTTGATCATCATCTGCCCCCTCCCAAACTGTCAGAAGTACCTGTAGCCAAGCCTAAGCCTGGCCACTCAACATCAGTCAGTCTGTTCACATTCCAAGTTGCCCACAAACATGCCCATCTGTGCTCGCATTATCATGAGCACAGATAGGCACTTAGGAAAATTTTTAATTTGGATTTATATCTACTTTTCATTTTTTTGTTACAAGCAAATTTAGGAAATTTGCTTAGTATAAGTGGTATCCTACCTTCACTAATAAGATATCTTGACATGTCAATAGGTTATTATACTTTATCTCTATTTCCCCCTCAATAAGTGGACAAAAAAGCACATAGTGTTCAAGACAGTGCCAAAATGCCTGATCACATAATTTGCATTTATTTGGGGAATCACTGTGTGTCTCCCAAACTGCCAGAAGTACTTGTAGCCCCCTTAAGCCTGGCCACTACAACATCAGTCAGTCTGTTCACATTGAAAATGGGAAAAAGATATCAAACTAAACAACTAACCTTCATGGTGCTCTGTTTAGTTTGATATCTTTATTATAAACCCCATACCCATCCTGTGGGCGGTAGAAAAAAGATTACAGAGGTAAAAAAGGGTCCAGGGACTGGACCCCAAAGTTTTGATAGCTGAGCAAGTTCAAAGGTAATGAACTCACAAGTTACAAAGGAAAAAGAAACATGAAAGTAAATTTAATTACTTACGTTTATACATGGTTAAAAAACATGAACAAATTATAACGAAAAAGAACACTTCTTTTGTCTACACCCGGTCACAACTGTAATGAGTTCGGGGAAAAATTTTTTGTTGGGTCACACATACACACTTACATATACACATACACACATAAAACACACACACACATACACATACACACACATATATACATACACACACAACTGGAAGCTGAAGACTCAGATGAGTAAAAGGGGGGTGTTGGGGCATTTTTTCAGCCACAGAGTAGTCAGGAAGTGGAATAGTCTAGAGAAAAATATAGTGGAGGCAGGAACCATACAGTTTTAAGACGAGGTATGATAAAGTTTTATGGAGCATGGAGAGCAGAGACCCAGTAGGGGGCAGCGAAAAAACCGAGTCTCGACCCCTGCAACCACAATTAGGATGAGGATCGGAAAAGGGGGAAAAAAACCCTGACAGAGTCCCCGTTTGGGGGGACAAAGGCTACAAACCTCGGCAAAGGAGAAAGACCTTGGAGTGAGTATAACGCCAAGCACGTCTCCGGAAACACACATCAACCAGATAACTGCGGCAGCATATGGGCGACTAAAACCAAGATTAGCGTTCCGTTACCTTAACAAGGAATCGTTCAAGACACGTATCCCGGGAAGTCAGGCCCATACTAGAATATGCAGCACCAGTCTGGAACCCACACCTGGTCAAAAAAGTAAAGAAACCAGAGAAAGTGCAAAGGTTTGCGACAAGGTTAGTTCCACAACTCAGGGTCTGTTTATGAAGAAAGGTTGAGGGAAATGGGGCTAACACCACTGGAGGAAAGAAGGGTCAGAGGAGACATGATAACGACATACAAAAAATTTTGGGGAATTGACAAGGTAGACAGTGACAGGATGTTCCAGAGAGGGAACACAGAAACAAGGGGACACAACTGGAAGCTGAAGACCGATGAGTCAAAGGGATGTTAGGAAGCATTTCTTCAGCCACAGAGAAGCCAGGGGAATGGAATAGTCTAGAGAAAGATATAGGGGGAGGCAGGAACCATACATAGTTTTAAGACAAGGTATGATAAAGCCATGGAGCAGGGGGGGCAGAGACCCAGTAGCAGACAGCGAAGAGGCGGGGCCAGGAGCTGAGTCTCGACCCCTGCAACCACAATTAGGTGAGTACACGCACACACAACAGGCCCAGCCTTCAATCGACAGTGCACAGGACAAAAAAAAAAATAGTCGGGGGTTTTAAAAATATTTTTTTTCCTTTTTTTCCAAATTATATTACGCTTATTGTACCAAAGAATACTTTTTTTTTTTATTTTATATACCCCCCACAATAACCTTTATTATATTATTACAGAAGGAAAGTTGGTTATGAGAGCAGAATCCTTAGATGACAGACCGAATAATCCGGTTTTGCCCCTAGCCTCTTAACTAATATTGTAATATGTACTTTTTCCATCCTCTAGTACACTTAGTTTTTGCCTCCCTACACCTTCGGGTAAACCAAGGGATCGTTCTGGTCTTCCCATTTTTCTGTTGCCCTTGGGAAAAACCCCTTTTCCCCGCCTCCTTGCATTTCTTTGAAAATTTCCCTCATTTCGTTTACTGACTTTACTACCAATTCTCTGTCCCACTAACCCCCCTGCAGGAAGTTCCTCTTCCCCCTGTAGCCCCTTTTTTTAGATTTTTTTTTCCCATTCAACCTCTGTTACCCTCTCCACTTGTAAAGTAAAGAACAAAAATAAAGGTTTATTTCTTCGTAAAGGTTACAATGTGTAATTACAATATTGGTTTGCTAAGAAAAAAATGAAAAATATTATGTCAGGGCATTTCGGGCAGTCTAGTCCTAAACATAGAAACAATTAAAAAAATGGGGGAGATAATGGACATAGTAACTACTTAAAACTAGACAAGATAGTAGTGGTTAACTGTTACAATTTTATTTAATTTTATTACTAATGCGAGGTAGTCAAGGTGGAGGTTTTAAGAATAATAATCCTGAAGTTTTACATGATAATGACAATATTACAAAATTTAGGTAGTAATATTTCATGAATTGGCAGAAGTTAAAAAACCTAGAGGTCACATAAAAAACTAATTAGTAGATGTTTTGGTTTTTTTGGTTAATATTGAGAGATAAAATGATTTTTTAGCAAAGTCCTAAAAATTTTAAGTTGTCAAAGGGGGGCCTTGACCGGTTCCGGTAGCGAGTTCCAGATTTTGGGCCCTTTGTGGAAACTTTTGGGGTCGCCCAAGTTCCACAATTATCAACAGGCCTTGATTACAGGAAAAAAAAAAAAAATTTACATCTTTGGAAAAAAAAACTCAAACCCCCCCCACCACCACCAGCAGTAGTCAACCTGCCCCACCACCACCAGCAGTAGTCAACCTGCTCACCACCACCACCAGCAGTAGTCAACCGTTTTTACCACCACCACCAGCAGTAGTTTTAACCTTACCACCACCACCACCCGAAAAAAACCTGCCCCACCACCACCACCACCACCAGCAGTAGTCAACCTGCTCACCACCACCACCACCAGCAGATAAGCTGATTACATCAACATGTAGCCAGAATTATGCACTATTTTTGGAAATAAGCCGTATGAAGCCTTAAACACACCACGGATAGGTCTTCTGAGTTGAGTTGGTGCCCCGTGGCCTGATCGCTAAAGCCTCGCTTCACACGGCGAGGGTCTGCGTTCGATTCCCAGCTCGGGTAGAAACATTGGGCGTGTTTCTTACACCGGTTGTCTATGTTCACCCATCAGTAAAATGAGTACCTGGGAGTTAGTCGACTGGGTGGGTCGCATCCTGGGACAAGGACCTAATTTGCCCGAAATGCTCTGCAAAAAAAGGGACTTTCTATATAGTAGTATGTCATTGATGTCAGCTAGACTGATATTTTGTACGTCAGGAAACATGACAGGTGTTTCCTGACGCGGGTCTTAGTCAGATGATGACACGCCGTTGGAACTTTTGGTTACACCCACCCAAAAAAACCCTTTTGTAACTTGTTCAGTTATCAAAACTTTGAGGCCCAGTCCCGGGACCCATTATGTACCCTGTAATCTTGACTACCGCCCACAGGATAGGTATGGGGTGCATAATAAAGATATTAAACTAACAAACAAACACCCACTCACGAGTTGACGAAGGTAGTGAGATTGCACATATTGATATATTTAATCTTCTAGGAAGGTCTAGGTAGGTTTGTACAGTTAATAACTAATATTGGGATTATTGAGACAATTTTAGATATTGGTAATGTAGTCCTAGGACTTTAACATAGGTGGTTTAGGCCTTCAATAGGCGAACGTTAGGTTACAAGTTTTTAGTTTGATATCTTTATTATGCACCCATACCCATCCTGTGGGCGGTAGTCAAAAGATTACAGAGGTCATAATGGGTCCAGGGACTGACCTCAAAGTTTGATGGCTGAGCAAGTTACAAAGGTAATGAACTCAGATGGTCACAATCATGACAAGTTACAAAGGTATTTGCAGATTACAGAGGTATATATAGGGTCCAGAGACTGGGCCCCAAAGTTTTGATAGCTGAACAAGGTACAATGGTAATTAATTCACTAGTTACAAGGTAATGAATCATGTAAGTAAATTTACTTACGTCTGTACATGGTTGCACTCATGAACAAATTATAAAGCAATGAGCAATCTATTAGTCTACACCCAGCCACAACTGTAATGAGTTATTGGTCAAATTTTAATTGTTGGGTCACACACACACACATATACATATACACATACACACGCATACATGTATATACATACACACATACACATACACACATGTACATACACACACACACACACACACACACGTGTCAATGCTTTATTTACAGGGAGCAAAGTCAGGGTATTTTTCCAGAATGGTCTGTAATATACCACTGTGGATAAAATACTTTGACATATCTTGAACATTTCTGAATGAGTAGTCTCTGAATTCATTAATTTTATCGCACTCCAGTACATAATGACGCAGGGTGTGACAATAATCCAACTGGCAAAGTTTACATCTTGTTTGGTCTACATCTGCGGTGGTGATTTAACCTGCCAAAGATACTTGTAACCCAGCCGGAGGCGGGCGGTAGTGACATCCAAGAGTCTGCTTATTTTGTTGGATGCACCATAGACATGTGGCTCCTCCTGCATGATAGAATGATGATAGATGGACTGACTGGTGTCAAACTCCCTGAGTCTTAAGTCAATAAAATTCAGTTGAAGTTCTTTTCGTATTATTGTTCTCAAACTGCTAACTGACAAGCCAAGATTGTAATCTATCCCTCTTTGAAAGCATAAAACTTAGCCAATTTATCAGTTCTATCATGCATCTGAAGACCAATGTGAGATGGAATCCACAGCATGTGCACTCTGACTCTACTATCCAGAATCCTACCATACCTGTGCCTGGCTTCTGACACGAGCATGCTACAAGTTATACTTGATGAGTTGAGAGCATTTATGGATGACAGAGAATCAGTTACAATTAGAGAGTTAACCTTAGATACATGGACGCATTTGAGTGCAAGGAGTATGGCAAACAGTTCTGTCTGAAGGGTAGAGGCCCAGTTATTGATGCGTGCTCCAATTTTTTAAGAGAGCCATCACTCTGTATGACAACAGCAGCACTACCAGCTGCACCAGTGGATTGGTGAACAGAACCATCAACGTAAATAATTTGTGAGAGAGTGTGCTGTTTGGCTAAATTATCAATACAGTTTAAGGCATCATGTTTGGCTTCAAGGCGAAGCTTTGGTTGTGATTTAAGAAGTAGTTTGGGGGGAAATGGAGGGATGGTAGTTTGGAATGGGGTAATATTCCATGGAGCGGAGAAGTGCCGCTGTTGCCTTACTTGCCACAGATCATGTATCTGATTCATGCATAGGTCGGTTCCAGTTTTTTCGATCCATCTGGAGGGATGTTCACCAGTGCTGAGGAAAGTTTGGAGGGCTTCTGTGCATGGGTTTGAATGGGCTTGCCTGAGCATATTAACCCCAATTAGGATATTTCTTTCAGTAACACGATCTCTGATGCTTGGAATATCAAGTTCTTTCTGCATATTTAAAATTTTGGCAGTACGAGGGCATCCTAAAATGATCCTCATTGCTTCGTTCTGCAGTTTTTCCAACCCTCCAAGCTTCCAGTCAGACACAAGAGCAAGTAGTGGGGCAGCATAATCAACTAATGATCTAATATAAGCAAGATACATCATTTTCACAATTTTAACATTAGCACCATACCTGGGGTGAAACCCTGCCACAACTCTAAGTGCTCTCAGCCTTTCTTTGTATTGACGACAAAGTCTCGTTACAACAGGTCCAAGTAGTGGGACCTCAAAGCCTAGATACCTGTATCTGTTTACATATTCTAAAAGAGACCCATCATGCAACTGGATCTGGCGAACTGTGCCTCTCTGTCGAGGAGGACGCCTATTGAGTATCTTTGTTTTATCAGTAGAGATTATCAACCCCAGGTCTTGACACGAGGCTAGTACATGGTTAAGGATGTTTTGGGTGTTGGAGAATCCGATGGTGTGAATCATTATATCATCAGCAAAACTGATCATATAATGATGGGGCTGGCTAGGCATAGCATTAAGTAAGGCATTAATTAGAATATTGAATAGAGTGGGACTGAGCACACCTCCCTGTGGGGTTCCTAATTCAAAGTCTTTAGTTATACTTCTATGCCCCTGGAACAACACAGAAGACTTTCTGTTGGACAGGTAGCCTTTAATCCAGCGGAGAAGCCATCCTCCAACATCCATTCTGGCAAGTTCACTAATGATTACATGTCTGTTGGCAACATCAAAAGCAGATTTAAGGTCAAGGAAGGTAGTGTATGAGCTGTCAGTGTGCAGAGGAGAAAGGTGGCTATGCATTGGTGCACACTCCTTCCATGCATGAAACCATGCAACCGGGGGACAAAAATGTTTGATTCTGTACATGAGACGATTAAGAATCATCCTCTCAAATGTTTTACATAAGCAGCTAGTAAGAGATATTGGGCGAAATGAATTTTGTTGATTGGGCTTAGGAATGGGAATGATGAGGCTGTTGGTCCAAGATTTAGGAGCTCCCAGTTACATAGCTCATGTTGTATAATTCGAGTAAAGGATTGCCTGGTACTGACACAGCAATCTTAGTATATTGTAGGTAATACCATCCTCACCAGGTGACGTGGAGTTGCCTTTAGTTAGTGCTGCATCAAGTTCAAAGTCAGTGAAAGGAATGTTACAGTCATCTTCCTTGCTGAGCATAAAACAAACAAGTCTCTCCCTAGCATCATATTTGTCATTTAATTTCGAGCCAATGAGAAATGGCAACCCCATGCTGACGGCAGTGCGGGTGCCACGGGGCACAACCAGCAACACATGCCGTGTGCAGCTGCGCGGCAAACCCACCCACGTGTTTTCCACCATCAGACCTGGGAAACTCGGGGGAGGTATCCCAAAGTACCGTGGATATATTTCTCCATCCACACCCATTACAGTAAGACAATACCTTTCTCTCAGTATCTGGCCAGTTTTCTGGGGGAAAACGTGAGTGAGTTTGAACTGTGGGTCTCGTGCAGTCGGACGCTATATCCGTAGGTATCAGCGTCCCCTCCTAAGTACAAGTCTAGAAGCTAGTGTCCCATACTGCTTAGATATTGCTTAGAGGATATTCAGGCAGGACACTAATACCTCTTGAATTCTTGGAGAACTATAGTGACTGCATGTGATGATTTGAAGGGAAGAGTCCAGTGAGACTAGGGCTCTACTTGGACCTGTTGTAACGAGACTTTGTCGTCAATACAAAGAAAGGTTGAGAGCACTTGGAGTTGTGGCAGGGTTTCACCCCAGGTATGGTGCTAATGTTAAAATTGTAAAAATGATGTATCTTGCTTATATTAGATCATTAGTTGATTATGCTGCGCCACTACTTGCTCTTGTGTCTGACTGGAAGCTTGGAGGGTTGGAAAAACTACAGAACGAAGCAATGAGGATCATTTTAGGATGCCCTCGTACTGCCAAAATTTTAAATATGCAGAAAGAACTTGATATTCCAAGCATCAGAGATCGTGTTACTGAAAGAAATATCCTAATTGGGGTTAATATGCTCAGGCAAGCCCATTCAAACCCATGCACAGAAGCCCTCCAAACTTTCCTCTGCACTGGTGAACATCCCTCTAGATGGATCGAAAAAACTGTAACCGACCTCCGCATGAATCAGATACATGATCTATGTCAAGTAAGGCAACAGCGGCACTTCTCCGCTCCATGGAATATTACCCCATTCCAAACTACCATCCCTCCATTTCCCCCCAAATTATTTCTTAAATCACAACCAAAGCTTCGCCTTGAAGCCAAACATGATGCCTTAAACTGTATTGATAATTTAGCCAAACAGCACACTCTCTCACAAATTATTTACGTTGATGGTTCTGTTCACCAATCCACTGGTGCAGCTGGTAGTGTTGCTGTTGTCATACACTGGTGCAGCTGGTAGTGCTGCTGTTGTCATACACTGGTGCAGCTGGTAGTGCTGCTGTTGTCATACAGAGTGATGGCTCTCTTAAAGAAATTGGAGCACGCATCAATAACTGGGCCTCTACCCTTCAGACAGAACTGTTTGCCATACTCCTTGCACTCAAATGCGTCCATGTATCTAAGGTTAACTCTCTAATTGTAACTGATTCTCTGTCATCCATAAATGATCTCGACTCATCAAGTATAACTTGTAGCATGCTCGTGTCAGAAGCCAGACACAGGTATGGTAGGATTCTGGATAGTAGAGTCAGAGTGCACATGCTGTGGATTCCATCTCACATTGGTCTTCAGATGCATGATAGAACTGATAAATTGGCTAAGTTTTATGCTTTCAAAGAGGGGATAGATTACAATCTTGGCTTGTCAGTTAGCAGTTTGAGAACAATAATACGAAAAGAACTTCAACTGAATTTTATTGACTTAAGACTCAGGGAAATTGACACCAGTCAGTCCATCTATCATCATTCTATCATGCAGGAAGAGCCACATGTCTATGGTGCATCCAACAAAATAAGCAGACTCTTGGATGTCACTACCGCCCGCCTCCGGCTGGGTTACAAGTATCTTTGGCAGGTTAAATCACCACCACCAGATGTAGACCAAACAAAATGTAAACTTTGCCAGTTACATTATTGTCACACCCTGCGTCATTATGTACTGGAGTGCGTCACACCCTGCGTCATTATGTACTGGAGTGCGATAAAATTAATGAATTCAGAGACTACTCACTCAGAAAAAATGTTCAAGATATGTCAAAGTATTTTATCCACAGTGGTATATTACAGACCATTCTGGAAAAATACCCTGACTTTGCTCCCTGTAAATAAAGCATTGACACGTGTGTGTGTGTGTGTGTGTGTGTATGTATATATGTGTGTATGTGTATGTGTGTATGTATATACATGTATGTGTGTGTATGTGTGTGTGTATATGTATGTGTATATGTATATGTGCGTGTGTGTGACCCAACAATTAAAATTTGCACCAATAACTCATTACAGTTGTGGCTGGGTGTAGACTAATAGATTGCTCATTGCTTTATAATTTGTTCATGAGTGCAACCATGTACAGACGTAAGTAAATTTACTTACATGATTCATTACCTTGTAACTAGTGAATTCATTACCATTGTACCTTGTTCAGCTATCAAAACTTTGGGGCCCAGTCTCTGGACCCTATATATACCTCTGTAATCTGCAAATACCTTTGTAACTTGTCATGATTGTGACCATCTGAGTTCATTACCTTTGTAACTTGCTCAGCTATCAAACTTTGAGGTCCAGTCCCTGGACCCATTATGTACCTCTGTAATCTTTTGACTACCGCCCACAGGATGGGTATGGGGTGCATAATAAAGATATCAAACTAACTAACTAGACTAGGGCTTAAGAAGGTTGGAAGACCAAGAATTATTTTTCTCCATCAAGTCAACCCCTTTTTAGTCGTGCATGTAGGTGGGGAATTCTTGCAGATGCAGTTATTTGGAAATCTGTCCCATAAGAGACAGATCATGTCAGAGGATCTCACCTTCAAGGACCATAACACCGTAGCAATCGCATCTGCTAGAAAAATGACAGGATGGATAATGAGAACCTTCAAAACCAGGGATGCAAAGCCCATGTTGACACTTTACAGATCGCTTGTTCTATCTAGGCTGGAATATTGCTGCACACTAACTGCACCTTTCAAGGCAGGTGAAATTGCTGACCTTGAAAATGTGCAGAGAACCTTCACGGCACGCATAACTGCGATAAACCACCTCAATTACTGGGAACGCTTGAAGTTTCTAAACCTGTACTCCCTAGAACGCAGGCGGGAGAGATACATTATTATATACACGTGGAAAATTCTCGAGGGATTAGTACCAAACTTGCACACGAGAGTCACTCCTTACGAAAGCAAAAGACTCGGCAGACGATGTAACATCCCCCCAATGAAAAGCAGGGGTGCCACTAGCACGTTGAGAGACAACACAATAAGTGTCAGGGGCCCAAGATTGTTCAACTGCCTCCCAGCATACATAAGGGGGATTACCAATAGACCCCTGGCTGTCTTCAAGCAGGCACTGGACAGGCACCTAAAGTCGGTACCTGACCAGCCAGGCTGTGGTTTGTACGTGGACTGCGTGCGGCCAGCAGTAACAGCCTGGTTGATCAGGCTCTGGTCCAACATGAGGCCTAGTCACAGACCGGGCCGCGGGGCGTTGACCCCTGGAATTCTCTCCAGGTAAACTCAAGGTAAGCCACTAGTGAGCCTGAGAGGAGTTATTTCAGCGTCGGTGTCAACAGTATGTACTTGCTAGGGAAGAAGCTCACAAGGAGGCAGTCCAAAGACAAATTTCCACACCCTTTATGTGCATAGTATTCTTGCATAGTGTACTCACCTAATTGTGGTTGCAGGGGTCGAGACTCAGCTCCTGGCCCCGCCTCTTCACTGTCCGCTGCTGGGTCTCTTCTCTCCCTGCTCCATGAGCTTTATCATACTTTGTCCTAAAGCTATGTATGGTTCCTGACTCCACTACATCGTTTGCTAGACTATTCCACTTCCTGACTACTCTATGGCTGAAGAAATGCTTCCTAACATCCCTTTGACTCATCTGAGTCTTCAGCTTCCAATTGTGCCCCTTGTTTCTGTGTTCCCTCTCTGGAACATCCAGTCACTATCTACGTTGTCGATTCCCCACAGTATTTTGTATTTCGTTATCATGTCTCCTCTAACCCTTCTGTCCTCCAGTGTTGTTAGTCCTATTTCCCCAACCTTTCTTCGTAGGACAGTCCCCTGAGCTGTGGAGCTAACCTTGTCGCAAACCTTTGCACTTTCTCTAATTTCTTGATGTGCTTGACCAGGTGTGGGTTCCAGACTGGTGCTGATACTCTGTATGGGCCTGACGTACACCGGGTACGTCAGGCCCATACGTTCCTTGTTAAGGTAATGGAACGCTAATCTTAGGTTCGCCAGTCGCCCATATGCTGCCGCAGTTATCTGGTTGATGTGTGCTTCCGGAGACGTGTTTGGTGTTATACTCACCCCAAGTTCTTTCTCCTTTAACGAGGTTTGTAGCCTTTGTCCACCTAGCCTGTACTCTGTCAGCGTTCTTCTTGCCCTTCCCCGATCTTCATGACTTTGCATTTGGTTGGATTAAATTCGAGAAGCCAGTTGCTAGACCAGATGTCCAGCTTGTCCAGGTCTCTTCGAAGTCCTGCTTGGTCCTCATCCGATTTGATTTTCCTCATTAATTTCACATCATCTGCGAACAGAGACACTTCTGAGTCTATCCCGTCCGTCATGTCATTCACATATACCAAGAATAGCACTGGTCCTAGGACTGACCCCTGCGGGACCCCCGTCACAGGCGCCCACTGTGATACCTCATCACGCACCATGACCCGTTGTTGCCTCCTGTGAGGTATTCCCTGATCCATTCCAGTGCTCTTCCTGTTATACATGCTTGGTCTTCCAACTTCTTCACTAATCTCATATGAGGAACTGTGTCGAAGGCCTTCCTGCAGTTCAGGAAAATGTGAGACTGTGTCTTCTGTTGTAACTGTCAAGAAGTAGCTTTAGTGTAGGGTTTATAGTGGAATTTGATGTTCTGTGTATGTAGTAGGCACAATAATA
>WNWK01042065.1:0-16152 GCA_009830355.1 Cherax destructor | reverse complement strand
TCCCCCTAATCATCATCACTACCACCATCACTACCACCCCCACTACCACCACCCTACCATCACCACTACCACCATCATACACATCACTCCCACCATCACTATACACTACCACCACACTATCATAAACCTACCACCATCACTACCACCCTACTACCACCATCACTATCATCACCACTACCACCATCACTACCATCACCACTACCACCACACTATCATCATCACTACCACTATCATCATCACTACCACCATCACTACACCACCACTACCGCTCTGCATTTACCTAAAAAAAATTTCCTGTGGGGGGCCCGAGCTCTCGTCATCAGTAATTGGGTCATTCACCTGCCTTAATTACCTTACCTTGCCAAATGGCCTACATTAATATCACAAAAATAATAAAGCTTCCACGTTAAAAATGAACTGTTTCTAGCAATGTAATATATATATATATATATATATATATATATATATATATATATATATATATATATATATATATAAACATGGTAATGACTTAAAGGAAATTTTTAAAATCAAATTACCTTTTATTTCAGTTCGATAATGAAGCCAAGGTTTACACCTCCACTATCCAAAATGAATCAATTATTTAAAAACTCGCGAGAATGACCATTAAGAATGATCAAGAGGCAAAATATCTTCTAATATCTGCGATAAAGATGAAATGTGTGGGTGGGGGATGGTGAGTATCTGGGAAATGTGTGTGTGTGTGTGTGTACTCACGTATTTCTAGTTGCAGGGGTCGAGGCACAGCTCCTGGCTGTGTGTGTATGTGTATGTGTGTAAGTGTATGTATGTATGTTTGTATCTATGTATGTATGTACGTATGTTTTGTGTGTGTGAGTACTCACCTATTTGTACTCACCTATTTGGTTGCAGGGTCGAGACTCAGCCCCTGGCCCCGCCGCTTCACTGATCGCTACTAGGTCCTCTCTCTCCCTGCTCCATGAGCTTTATCATACCTCGTCTTAAAGCTATGTGTAGTTTCTGCCTCCATACCTCCCCTTTCCAGACATTCCCCTTCCTGACAACTCTGTGACTGAAGAAATACTTCCAACATCCCCTTTTACTCATCTGAGTCTTCAACTTCCAATTGTGACCCTTGTTTCTGTGTCCCATCTCAGGAACATCCTGCTCTGTCCACCTTATCTATTCCTCGCAATATTTTGTATGTCGTTATCATGTCTTCCCCAACCCTCTGTCCTCCCGTGTCGTCAGCCTATTTCTTTTAACCTTTCTTCGTAGGGCATTCTCCTTTGCTCTGGAACTACCTTGTTGCAAACCTTTGCACTTTCTCTAATTTCTTGGCGTGCTTGACCAGGTGTGGGTTCCAAGCTTTTGCTGCATCCCAGTATGGCCTGACGTACACGGTGTACAGTGCCTGAACGATTCTTTACTGAGGTATCGGAACGCTATTCTCAGGTTTGCCAGGCGCCCATATACTACAGCAGTTATCTGTAATGTTTCTTCCGGGGACGTGCTCGGTATTATACTCTCACCAAGATCTTTCTCCTTGAGTGAGGTTTGCAGTCTCTGGCCACCCCAGCCTATACTCTGTCAGGGTCTTCTTGCCCTTCCCGATCTTCATGACTTTGCATTTGGCTGGGTTAAATTCGAGTAGGCCAGTCGCTGGACCACGTGTCCAGCCTGTAAAGGTCTCTTTGAGTCCTGCCTGATCCTCATCTGATTTAATTCTTCTCATTAACTTCACATCATCTGCAAACAGGGACACTTTGAGTCTATCCCTTATGTCATGTCTTTCACATATACCAAAAAAAAGCATTGGTCCTAGGACTGACCCCTGTGGAACCCCGCTCGTCACAGGCGCCCATTGTGATACCTCATCTCATACCATGACTCGCTGTTGCCTCATTGTCAGGTATTCTCTGATCCATTGCAGTACCTTTCCTGTTATACACGCCTGATCCTCTAGCTGCTGCACTAATCTCTTGTGAGGAACTGGCCGAAGGCCGTCTTGTGTGTGTGTGTGTGTGTGTGTGTGTGTGTATTGGTGTACGTACTTGTGTCTCCCCCCTAGGATTCTCCGTCAAGGATTAGTGAGCGGAAGACTGAGCCTCCGCCCATTCCTTCACTGACCAGGTGTACAGACACTCATCACTGACTAGGTGTACAGACACCCATAAAGACCAGGTGTACAGACACCCATCAATGACCAGGTGACAGACACTCATCACTGACCAGGTGTAAAGACACCCATCAAGACCAGGTGTACGGACACCCATTATTGACCAGGTGTACACTCATCACTGACCAGGTGTACAGACACTCATCATGACCAGGTGAACAGACACCCATCAATAACCTGGTGTTAGACACTTCAGGGGAAGTCTTCGTGGCACCACTTTCGTTCACTCGTGGCCTTCAACTACACAGTACAATCACAAATTACAGCTTAAACTTGGTTCCCAGGGTGAATGATCAGGTGACAAAATGGTGAGTAACTGAGGAGTACTGAGGCCTACTGGCCCATGCTAGGTTACCTCTGGTCCAAGACTGTAATTGTGAGGCGCCGCAAGAGAGAATTACTAGCCCATGCTAGGTTACCTCTGGTCCAAGACTGTAATTGTGAGGCGCTGCAAGAGAGAATACTGGCCCATGCAAGTTACCTCTGGTCCAGACTGTAGTTGTGAGGCGCTGCAAGAGAGAATTACTGGCCCATGCTAGGTTCCTCTGGTCCAAGATGAAGTTGAGTTGAAGAGAGAATTACTGCCCATGCTAGGTTACCTTGGTCCAAGACTGTGTTGTGAGGGCTGCAAGAGAGAATTACTGGCCCATGCTAGGTTACCTCTGGTCCAAGACTGTAGTTGTGAGGCGCTGCAAGAGAGAATTACTGGCCCATGCTAGGTTACCTCTGGTCCAAGACTGTAGTTGGTGAGGCGCTGCAAGAGAGAATTACTGGCCATGCTAGGTTACCTCTGGTCCAAGACTGTAGTTGTGAGGCGCTGCAAGAGAGAATTACTGGCCCATGCTAGGTTACCTCTGGTCCAAGACTGAAGTTGTGAGGCGCTGCAGAGAGAATTACTGGCCCATGCTAAGCTTCACGTGGCCCTAGACTGAGTAGCTCTGGAACACTGCAAGAGGCTTACTCTGGTCTGATATGGGTCTCCAGGAAAACATATACAAGTTATGTTTTACGGTGCTGGTCTGAATGCAGATGATTTGAAACACCTTCGTTTAATAGTGTCATTTTCTTGAAATAGGAGCCTGGCCTCTCCAAGCTAGAATGTTGCTGGTTAAATAGCCTTGTTCATGTCCATTCTAAGACATGATGTTCTTGTAGACGTATGGAAGAATCATTGCAGTTCATTATTGTAAGCTTGGTTACAATAATGAATTGTACAAAATCGACACGATGGAAAAAAGAAACAAATGCAAAATAATGCGAGCATTTATTGAGAACTTTTCGCCCACAAGTGAGCTGTATCCCCAGTTATACCTGGGGATTGACGCACCTACGAGAGGACGGTGATGCGTCACTGACTCGTTTAGGATACCTTATCATCCTCATGAAGCTACGCTGCCCGAACTATAGACAAAGTCCTTCAAGCAAAATCAGTTTCCGAGAGTTTAATTAGAAAGATTCACAGTACTGTGTTACACCATCTCCGGTCCAGCACAAGACGGGGATGGGAACCGATGCTGATACATCTGACGGCCATTGACCCCGGCTGACAACTGACACTGGGAGAGGACACGCGGACCTCTGGTGACCTACTACTAGGTGATATAACACAATGGCTTGTGAAAGTTTAGGACTCGTCTTCCGTGGGGTTCCAACGGCGCCCGTTCTGTGGTTTGTTTGCAGTGTTTTATTACGATTTCATGAGTCTACATATAACATAACATAATGTCAGACTAATGTCACATATGCTATCATAAATTTCTGCAGTAAAGACAAGATAACATCTTACAACCTCACATGATATACTAACCTTCTGTGTACACAAAGACTATAAATAATAATAATAATAATAATAATAATAATAATAATAATAATAATAATAATAAATAATAATAATAATAATAATAATAATAATAATAATAATAATAATAATAATAATAATAATAATAATAATAATAAAAATAATAAAAATAATAATAATAAATATAATAAAAATAATAATAATAATAATATGAAGAAGAAGAAGAAGAAGAAGGGAAGAAGAAGAAGAAGAAGAAGAAGAAGAAGAAGAAGAAGAAGAAGAAGAAGAAGAAGAAGAAGAAAACACTGATCTGTGTTGAGGAAGTGCATGGGAGCCCAGTATGACCTAGTAGACCTCTCGTATGACAGCCTAGCACGATCTAGTAGGCCTTATGCATGACAGCCTAGTGTGATCCAGTTGGCCTCCAGTATTCAGCCTAACATGCTTCTTGCAGCACTCCAGGACAACATGTTCACCGTCTTTGCACGTGGCCACCCACCCTGCAGGCTCTGTGCCAGTTGAATTTTTTACACAGTGTCAAGAATGATGTAGTTGCCACTACTCATGTGTAGAACCAGCAGTAGACATTTCTCTGCACTGCAGTGTCAACCGCTTGATTACGAAACGAATTAATTAGTATACTGACCGGGTGTACAGACGTTCATCACTGACTAGGTGTACAAGCACTTGGCATGACCACGTGCACAGACATTCATAAATGACCAGGTGTACAGACATTCATCACCGACCAGTGTACAAGCACTCGGCACTGACCAGGTGCACAGACTTTTATCACTGACCAGGTGCAAGCACTCGGCACTGACCAGGGGGCAGGAACAGAGGGAGGCGCTGCCTGTAGTGTTGAAGAAGACACCTTGAGTCACCACTGTCTGGGTAACGTTCCTAAAGGGGAGCAATTATGACCACGTTAGTGCTGTTGCTGCACCACCGCTGCTGCTGCTGCTGCTGGTACCGTTATTGTTGCAGTACAGTTGCTGGCGCTAGTACTGTTGCTGCTGCTGCTGCTCGTACAGTTGTTGCTGCGGGAACTGTTGCTGCTTGTGCAGTTGTTGCTGGTACAGTTGCTGTTGCTGGTACAGTTGCTGCTGCTGGTACAGTTGCTGCTGGTACAATTGCTGTCGCTGGTACAGTTCTGCTGGTACAATTGTTGTTGCTGGTACAGTTGCTGCTGCTACTGGTACTGTTGCTGCTGCTACTGGTACTTGCTGCTGCTACTGGTACTGTTGCTACTGGTACTGTTGCTGCTACACTGGTACTGTTGCTGCTGCTACTGGTCCCGTTGCTGCTGCTCGGACTGTTGCTGCCCTACTGGTACTGTTGCTGCGCTACTGGTACTGTTGCTACTGCTACTGGTACTGTTGCTGCTGCTACTGGTACTGTTGCTGCTGCTACTGGTACTGTTGCTGCTACTACTGGTACTGTTGCCTGCTGCTAGTACTGTTGCTGCTGCTACTGGTGCTGTTGGTGCTGCTGGTGTTGTTGCTGCCTGGCGCTTCCTGTCCCAACACCACGCAGGATCAACAAACCAGAAAAATACTTTTAGTAGGAACTGCTAAGAGATAGTTAGTTATAATCTGCCTAAACTGTGATGGTAAGCGTGTTAAAGAGCTCTCTATTACCCTACTACTTATGTTTCACACTTATGTGAGGAGATTAGTACCTCTTTTGGGGGGTTGCTGTCTACCATCCTCCAGCCCCATGTCTGACACTCTTAATATGACGTAGTATCTCGCTGGATGGGTTATGCATACCTACCAACCAACAGAACCATTAGAAAAGGAAAGGAGGAATTCAGATCAAGGATATCCAGGGCATTTATATGTACAACACTGCAAGAGTGAAGCCCCTTGCTCGCTGGAACGGGGGCAACTTTTTGAAGTCTTTTAAAGTAAGTTTTTTCTCCCAGAGCAGAACTCTTGAGTCAGGAGCCTCACGGAACATTTAATCTAGACAATAAAACTGGGATAGGAGAAAAGGGAGGTACGGTAAGGTGGAGGAAACTGGTGTCTTGGAGACCTCAAAGATGGAGGGAGACTTCGTGAGGAAATATGTTGTGGAGACCTAGATGGAGGGAGACTTTGTGAGGAAACTAGTGTCTGTGAACCCAGAGTTGGAGGGAGACTTTATGAAAACAAGGTATGGGAGTCCTCGAGATGGAGGGAACTTCTGTAGGAACTATTTGGGTACCCAGAGTTGGAAAATCTGTGGAGGAAGCATGTAGGATCCTCAGAGATGGAGGGGACTTCTGTGAGGAATCTTGTGTCTGTGGGTACTTCAGAGATAGGGGAGACTTCGGAAACTAGTGTCTGTGGGTCAAAGTTGGAAGGAGACTTCAGAGGAAGCAGTATGGAGATCAGAGATGGAGGGAGAATTTGCCGGAAGGTGTATCTGTGGAGTGCCTGAGATGAAGAGAGTTCTCTGTGAGGAAGAGTGCATCAGATATGGAAAGACTTTCGAGGAAGCAGTGTCTGTGGGGGCCTCAGAGTGAAAGAGATCTCTGTGAGGAAGCTAGTGTCTGTGGCCTCAGAGATGGAGGGAGATCTGTGTTAGGAGTAGTGTCTGTGGAGTACCCAGAGATGGAGGGAGACCTCTGGGGGAAGCTATGTTCTGGGTCCTCAGAGATGGGAAACCCTGTGAGGAAGCTATTGTTCATGGAGTACCAGAGATGGAGGGAGACCTCTGTAGGAAGTAAGTGTTCATGGATCCTGAGGGAGGGAGAACCGGGAAGCAGTTTTGGGTACCTTAGAATGGAGGAGACCCGGGGGGAAGATAGTTTCGGAGACCTTAGAGATGGAGGAGACCCGGAGGAAGTAGTGTTCTAAATACCTCAAGATGGAGGGGGACCTCTGTGAAAGTAGTGTTCTGAACCTCAGATGGAGGGAGACCTCTTGAGGAACTAGTGTTCTGGAGTACCTCAAGATGGAAGCCCGGAGGAATAGTGTTCATGGAGTACCTTAGAGATCCAGGAGACCTCTTGAGGGCTAGTGTTCATGGGATACCTTAGAAATGGGGGAGACTTTTTAGGAAGCTAGTGTTCTGGAGACCTTAGAGATGGAGGGATACCTCTGTGGGAAGCATGTTCATGGGTAAGAGATCCAGGACCCCGGGGAAGCTAGTGTTCATGGGTAGGTTAGAAATGGAGGAGACTCTGTGGGAGCTAGTGTTCATAGTACCTTAGAGATGGAGGGAGACCTCTGTGAGGAAGCTAGTGTTCATGGAGTACCTCAGAGATGGAGGGATACCTCTGTGAGGAACTAGTGTTCATGTAGTACCTCAGAGATGGAGGGATACCTCTGTGAGGAAGCTAGTGTTCATGTAGTACCTCAGAGATGGAGGGAGACCTGTGTGAGGAAGCTAGTGTTCATGAGATTTAGAGATGGAGGGATACCTCTGTGAGGAAGCTAGTGTTCATGTAGTACCTCAGAGATGGAGGGAGACCTGTGTGAGGAAGCTAGTGTTCATGGAGTACCTCAGAGATGGAGGGATCCTCTGTGAGGAAGCTAGTGTTCATGTAGTACCTCAGAGATGGAGGGAGACCTCTGTGAGGAAGCTAGTGTTATGGAGTACCTCAGAGATGGAGGAGACCTGTGTGAGGGAAGCTAGTGTTCATGGAGGTACCTCAGAGATGGAGGGAGACCTCTGTGAGGAAGCTAGTGTTCATGTAGTACCTCAAAGATGGAGGGAGACCTGTGTGAGGAAGCAGTGTTCATGGGGTACCTCAGAGATGGAGGGAGACCTGGTGAGGAAGCTAGTGTTCATGGAGTACCTTAGAGATCCAGGAGACCCTGTGAGAAGCTAGTGTTCATGGGGTACCTCAGAGATGGAGGGAGACCTGTGTGAGGAAGCTAGTGTTCATGTAGTACCTTAGAGATCCAGGAGACCTCTGTGGGGAAGCTAGTGTTCATGGGGTACCTCAGAGATGGAGGAGACCTCTGTGAGGAAGCTATTGTTCATGGAGTACCTCAGAGATGGAGGGATACCTCTGTGAGGAAGCTCAGTACAGACCGGCCTGGCATATACAGCGGTCAGTTTCCGGGTTACTGCTGCAAAGCGAAAATCGATGTAAAGTGAATCATATTTATTTATTTTATTTGTTTTTTCATTTTCAAATGCACATAAAGCCTGATAACATGTTTACACTATCATATATTGGTGAAATATACTAGGCCTAAAATATACAGAACACACATACTTACCTTAATATATTTTCGTCTTGCTTTATAGTGAGTTGTAAAATATATTTATTGTAGAAGTCTGATACATGAAGAATGGGTATGATTGACAACCGCTGTATTAGCGAAACACTGTAAAACGAAACACTGAAGCTAATCGCGTAAAGCGGGACCTGCCTTCAACAGAGACGCCTTAATAATACTAGTGAAACTTTCTCTAAAGAACTGGAGTTTACCCCTACTCCCTCGGATCAAGTCTGACCAACTCCTTTCTCAGGTGCTGCTAAGACCACTCTGAAAGTTTATTATTAATGTCATAAGAATAATACTCATTGATCCTCACCTCTGTCATTGAACTTTCTCATTGATCCTCACTTCTTTATTATACTTGCTGATTCTCACTTCGTCATTAAACTTACTGATCCTCACTTTATCATTGAACTTACTGACCCACGCTTCTGTCATTGAACTTACTCATTGATCCTCACCTCTGTCATTGAACTTACTCAGATCCTCACCTCTGTCGTTGAACGTACTCATTGATCCTCACTTCTGTCATTGAACTTACTCAATGATTCTCACTTCTGTCATTGAACTTACTCATTGTCTTCACTTCTGTCATTGAACACTCATTGATCTCACTGTCACTGAACTTACTCATTGATCCTCCTGTCACTGAACTTACCATTGATCCTCACTGTCACTGAACACTCATTGATCCTCCTGTCACTGAACTTACTCATTAATCCTCACTGTCACTGAACTTACTCATTGATCCTCACTGTCACTGAACTTACTCATTGATCCTCACTGTCACTGAACTTACTCATTGATCCTCGCTTCGTCATTGAACTTATATATCCTCACTTTGTACTAATTTATAACCACTTGAGAAAATATGTCTATGATGGGGATTAAAGTGTAGACACATTTTGTGATGCGACTCAGGTGAGACAGAGAGTGTACGAGGCTGTCTTACCTGCGTTGTGAGATAAAAAAGGTGTGTGATGCAGCTTCTCCCTCTCCCTGAGGCCCTGCTCCTACTCCTCGTTAGCTACTGTCTTGGCACCGTCCGTGCCAACATCTGCCGTGGCATCTCCAGACACTTGGCTGGCCCCAGCGATCACGAGTCATCTGCTGAACCACGGCCACTTTCTCAGCCTTGTTGACCACTTTATCGCGATCTCAGTCACCTGGTTAGCGTATCTGTGATCCCTTCAGTAGCGCCATCAGCAGAGCGCTTCTTTCTGTTGAAAATAAAGTGAAGCAGAATAGAATAGACATGTCTGAAGGATGTTAACGGGGTCAACGCCCAGTTGCCTGGTCCCAGACCAAGCCTATCAGTGTCCCCTCGCCCAAATTTTGTTGACAAAGTCATCAAGACATGAAACGTCAAGGTTTTTCATTTCCACACAAAAAAAAAAAAAAAGCTAATTTTTCCCTTAAAATTAATTGAGGGAGCAAGTTTAATTTAAAAAGTGACATTCTTTTGTTTCTACACAAAATAACATCAAGAGGAAGATACATATCTAAAACATCGCCCACGCAGTGGGCTTTATCGAGTCACAAACAGATCTGACGACCCAAGAAATGCCTGTGTTCAACACCGAAATTCACACAACCCTTTTATCAACTACAGAAACGCAAGACTCATCGCCAGAGAAGACAACACTCAATACCGAAGAATCCTGGAATCATCACTCATCTGTATATCCAACAACTTCAACCAGAGCAACGGCTTCTACAAATAGTGTATTATACAAATATGTTAAGTAAAAGGACACAATTGCAACTAATGTGACATTTTATTTGGAACGTTTCGCTCTCCAGGAGCTTTTCTGCCGTTACAAGCGATAAATGGACATAGTTGGTATATATATCTGTCAAGGTGAGGTGAAAACACTAGTGGTGTTAGAAATAGTAGTGATATAAGTAGTATTAGTAGTAGTAGTAGTAGTAGTAGAAGTAATACAATAAGGTAGTACAATCAATATGCACGTGAGTAAAAGGTGATAAAACAAATACTTGGGTAGTATAACAATAGGTTAGACAAATATTTCTGCTGGAGGTTGAAATATAAAGGCCAGTAAGTGTTCCACATCTACGATGTGCTAAACTAACAGTAGAGACTATGTGATGGTAGGGTTTACTGTTTTCAGGAGGATTCTTGCTAAGACTTCAGAGATGGTGAAGCTCCCTTTTGTTTTGTTTAATTGTGTTAGAAACAGAGATAAGTGCTGATTCAAGGCATTTTCGACTACGGAAATTAGTTTCTTTGATTACTAGTCGGGCGTCTTTGAATTTCATGAGATGATTTTTGGGAATTTCGGTGTTGTACGGGCGTTGTTCAGGTTATCTTTTCCCATGCATTCATGTGTTCATTGATGCTTTCTCGAGGTTTCTTGCTGTTTCTCCTACAAAATTCTGTCGCAGCCTCCACAGGGTATAGTGTAGACCCCGTTGACTGGTTCATGGTGCTTGGATCTAGTCCTGTTAGATCCCTAATAAAGTACCGAAGCGATGGCGACTCTAGTGTTAGCTTGTCAAATACTTTGAAATGTTGGATGCCCTGGCTGTTGGGAAGAATTATAACTTTTTTTGGGAGTGGAATTGAGGGTGGAGTTAATGATCTGAAGGCTCTTTTTCTTGCAATCTTTGATGAAAAAGGAAGGAAAATGTAAATCAGTGAAGGTTTGGTGAATGTATGTACATTCCTCGTCAAGAAACTCGGACTACAAATTCGGAAGCCTTGGGAAGAATCCGATGATGATACCTTTTTTGGTCTTAGTATCTTGACTGGAATAGAAATGTGTGAGGTCATTTTATTTGTAGGTTTCGTAACTTGAAATCTTAGGTTGTTATCTACTTTGTGGATGAGGACGTCTAGAAAGGGTATCTTGTTATTGGACTCTTCTTCAGTGTAAACTGGATCGCCGGTTCCAACTGCGTTGAGCCTTGCCTGAAGATTCCGTACATCAAAAAGTTTGGGAGTTATTACGAGGACGTCGTCTACGTAACGTAACCAGTGACGCTTGGGGGACGATGTTGGCAAGTGTTCAGCCTCTAGGTGTTCCATGTATAGTTGGCTAACGCACTGATGGAGGACCCCATTCCCATGCCGTATGTTTGTTTGTAGACCTGTTACTGAAAGAAAAACAGTTGAAATTAACACAGAGTTCAATAAGGTCAACAAAATTCCGGGAGGAAGAGGAAGGTTGAGGTCCTGATTGACTTTACGTCGTAGAACCTCGATGGCTTGTGTAGGGTACTTTAGTGAAGAGGGAAGTCACGTCCAAACGCTTTTGTTTCTTGTTTCGGATGGAGAGATTTCGGATGCGGTTGAGAAGGTCGCCTGAATGTTTAAGATGAGCGGGGCTGATGGTCCCCAAAGGCAGGAAAGATGTTTGGCAAGAACTCCGGCTAGTTTGTGTGGTGCACTGCCTATACCTGATGTGATTGGTCTAAGAGGAATATTATGCTTATGAGTCTTGGGTAAGCCATACATGGTGTGGTTTAGGGTTGCTGGGTATCAAGTACAGAGTTTCTTTCCTTCACTGGTGCGTTTCAGTATTTGTCTGGTTTTATATAGAAACCACAGACACAGTGACAGCAACTTCCAGAAGGGTTATATACAGGGCATTCTCACCGCAGCTTTATGGGAACCTTCTTCTACTAATCTTCCCAGGCGATATATCAATGCTCTGAAGAGCCTTGCTAATGACCCAAATATTATGTCACCACCGCCGACAAAGGAGGTGGAGTCGTCATACTCAACACCAGTGAATACAACACCAAAATGATGGACCTTTTGAATGACCAATCCCCCTTACGAACCCATCAACACACAACAGTGGGAAACACTCACTAAAGATTTCCTATATAAAACCAGACAAATACTGAAACGCACCAGTGAAGGAAAGAAACTTCTGTATTGATACCCAGCAACCTAAACCAGCACACATGTATGGCACCCAAGACTCATAAGCATAATATTCCTCTTAGACCAATCACATCAGGTATAGGCAGTGCACCACACAAACTGCCGGGTTCTTGCCAAACATCTTTCCTGCCTTCTGGGGACCATCAGCCCCGCTCATCTTAAACATTCAGGCGACCTTCTCAACCATCCAAATCCCATCCGAAACAAAACTAAGAGTTTGGACGTGACTTCCTCTTCACTAAAGTACCTACTACACAAGCCATCGAGGTTCTACGACGTAAGTCAATCAGGACCTAAAGCCTCCTCTCCTCCCGGAGATTTTGTTGACCTTATTGAACTCTGTGTTAATTTCAACTGTTTTCTTTCAGTAACAGGCTCTACAAACAAACATACGGCATGGGAATGGGGTCCCCATCAGTGCCGTCTTAGCTAATTTATACATGGAACACCTAGAGGCTGAACACTTCGCCAACATCGTCCTCAGCGTCACTTGGTTACGTTACGTAGACGACGTCCTCGTAATAACTCCCAAACGTTTTGATGTACGGAATTTCGGCAGGCTCAACGCAGTTGAACCGGCGATCCAGTTTACACTAGAAGAAGAGTCCAATAACAAGATACCCTTTCTAAAACGTCCTCATCCACAAAGTAGATAACAACCTAAGATTTCAAGTTTGCGGAAACCACAAATAAAAATGACCCCCACATTTCTATTCCAGTCAAGATACTAAGACCAAAAGAGGTATCATCATCGGATTCTTCCTAAGAGCTTACCGAATTTGTAGTCCTGAGTTTCTTGACGAGGAATGTACAACATTCACCAAACCTTCACTGATTTACATTTTCCTTCCTTTTTCATCAAAGATTGCAAGAAAAGAGCTCTTCAGATCATTAATTCTCCACGTCAATTCCCTCCAAACAAAGTTTAATTCTTCCCAACAGCCAGGTTGCATCCAACATTTCAAAGTATTTGCACAAGCTAACATAAGTCGCCATCGCTTCCAGTACTTCTATTAAGGATCTAACCAGGACTAGATCCAAGCACCATGAACCAGTCAACGCAGGGTCTACACTATACCCTGTGGAGGCTGCGAAAATTATGTAGGAGAAACAGCAAAAACCTCGAGACACGCATCAATGAACACATGAATGCATGCAGAAACGATAACCTGAACAACGCCGCGTACAACACCGAAATTCCAACAATCATCTCATGAAATTCAAAGACGCCCGACTAGTAATCAAAGAAACTAATTTCCGTAGTCGAAAATGCCTTGAATCAGCACTTATCTCTGTTTCTAACACAATTAAACAAAACAAAGGCAGCTTCACCATCTCTGAAGTCTTAGCAAGAATCCTCTGAAAACAGTAAACCCTACCATCACATAGTCTCTACTGTTGTTTAGCACATCGTAGATGTGGAACACTCCTACTGGCCTTTTATATTTCAACCTCCAGCAGAAATATTTGTCTAACCTATTGTTATACTACCCAAGTATTTGTTTTATCCCCTTTTTACTCACGTGCATATTGATTGTACTACCTTATTGTATTACTTCTACTACTACTACTACTACTAAATACTACTTATATCAATACTATTTCTAACACCACTAGTGTTTTCACCTCACCTTGACAGTATATATATACCAACTATGTCCATTTATCGCTTGTAACGGCTTGAGAAAGCTCCTGGAGAGCGAAACGTTGCCACAATAAAATGTCACATTAGTTGCAATTGTGTCCTTTTACTTAACATATTGTCGGTAATTCTACCAATATTATTACATTATACAAATAGTCGTAGTGCTAGGAATAAGATGGACGATTTGAGATTAGTTGCAAGTACAGGTAACATTGATGTATTTGCCATAACTGAGACGTGGTTCAATACGAAAAATAGGGACATGCCTGCTGAATGTCATATACAGTGGACCCTCGGTTAACGAATACCCCGGAAATCGTGCAATTATGTAAGTATAATTTTGTAAGTTCTTGTGGAAGTGTATTTTGGGGTCTGAAATAGACTACCTACGTAAATTTTTTCCCTTTAAAGGGGTAAATTCGTTCGTAATGGCATGAGCAGACTTCAGGAGTGAAATTTTTAGAAACTCGGGGTCCACTGTACAGGGTTTTAAATTGTTCCAAGTAGACAGAAGTTTCGGGAAGGGGGTGGAGTGGCACTTATGTCCCAGACGCTTGAACTGCTGCATAAAGGAATAAAGTCTGAAATAACACATACAAAGTCTGTCTGGATAGACATCTCGATAGGCATAATTTGATTAATGAAACTCAACATGGATTCTACGGGGCCGTTCCTGCCTAACTAATTTATTAACTTTTTCAGTAAGGCTTTGAGGCAGTTGATCATGATAAAGAATTGATATTGTTTATTTGATTTTAGTAAGGCACCAGATAAGTACCACATCAGAGACTGTTAAAAAAGTGGCTGCTCACGGCATTGGGGGAAAAGTGTTTTCATGGATCGAGTCATGGCTCACCAATAGGAAGGAAATAAATGGTATAAAATACCGACACAATGGAAAAATAAACACATAAGCAGTATAATGTGATCCTTTATTGACAACGTTTCGCCCACGCAGTGGGCTTTATCGAAATCAGAAAAGATCTACCTGGAAAAAGGCAACATGGAATATATATGGGTACAGTCAGGTGGAGAATGCTGGGTCAGGTGGTGAAAGCTGCAGTGAGTCTTAAAAGTAGTGTGATAGTTAAAAACATAGTGTGACTTCTAGATGATTTCTAGAATCATCATCATCTGTATATCCAACAACTTCAACCAGAACAACGGCTTCTACAACATAGCTGAACCATTGCAGAAACTTCTTCAACGCTATCCCACCTAGAACTCAAGAATGGTACACTGCAGGTCCTTTAAGTCACACTATGTTTTTAACTATCACACTACTTTTAAGACTCACATGCAGCTTTCACCACCTGACCCAGCATTCTCCACCTGACTGTACCCTATATATATCTCCATGTTGCTCATTTTCCAGGTAGATCTGTCTGTGACTCGATAAAGCCCACTGCGTGGGCGAAACGTTGTCAATAAAGGATCACATTATACTGCTTATGTGTTTATTTTTTCACCAATAGGAAGGAGAGGGTGTGCATTAATGGGGTTAAATCTGAGTGGGGATCTGTAACAAGTGGCGTTCCACAGGGTTCGCTTTTGGCTCCCTCAGTGCTCTGGTGAAGGACCAGGTGCTTCGGCTCCAATGGTATCCTGGTGATGAACCAGGTGCTTCGGCTCCCTCAGTTCCTGGTGATGGACCAGGTGTTTCTGCTCTTAACCCTGTACCGATGGACAATGGACCGTGATGAACCAGGCGGCTCATTCGTGCCCTGTGATGGACCAGGTGTTTTGTCTCCCTCAGTACCCTGGTGATGGACCAGGTGCTTTGGCTCCCTCAGTACCCTGGTGATGGACCAGGTGCTACAGCTCTTCCAGTACCCTGTTTTATAGTGCCCTGATTATCAAAGCATATTCCATGGATGGAGTAGGTGTGGGGTGGGAGGGAGTTTTTGTTTGTGGGATTGGTTTTTGGGGTTTAGGGAACTGCCTAGCGTGGACCAGTTGGCTTGCTGCAGTGTTCCTTATTTCTGTTTTCTTGAGTGAGAAGGGTTGGATTTGAACGGGACTTGACAATTGTTGGGGGGGGGGTTGTCGGGGGTTTGTTCCTTAGATGGATAGGTTGGACAAATTTTTTGTTGGTGGGTTGGTTTTGACATGGACCTGCCAAGATGGGCCAGTAGGCCTGTTGCAGTGTTCCTCCTTTCTTATGTTCTTATAACACAGATCTGGACTTCAAGAACACAATAAACCAGACCTGGTCTTCAAGAACACAATATAACACAGACCTGGACTTCAAGAACACAATATAACACAGACCTAGTCTTCAATATTACAATATAACACAGGTAGCATTAACTACAGACCAGTGCCACTGACATGATAAGAGAAAAGTCAAGGAAAAAATTATCAGAAGAGAGTGGAGCACTTAGAAAGGAAGGCCTGGGTCCATCCCAACACTTA
>WNWK01042064.1:0-16153 GCA_009830355.1 Cherax destructor | reverse complement strand
GGTGTTTGAGGATCTCAATGCCAAAAAGTGGGTAAAAATATTTGTGGAGGGTAGTAGGTAAATTTGGGGTGTCAGGGTAAATGAAAATGGGAAGCTTTTAATTGAGCTATGTGTAGAAAGGGAATCTGGTAATAAGTAATACATAGTTTATTAAAATATGATATAGCATGTAATGAAAGTAGTTTGTTCGTGTAGCATTGGTGGATAAGGTTGATGGTGAGCTTCAGGATGCTTTATGTTTATGGGGGAGCAACGGATATATCGGATCATTTGGTGTGCTTTGAGTTTAAGTAAGAAATTAGATGAGACATAAGGAAAATGGCAACAGCAGAGTAAGAGAGAGGTGAAGTGAATAAACTAAGGGAGGGAAGAAGTTAGGGTGAAATAGCCTTTTGAAAGGTGGGTAAATACATTACGAATAGTGGGGAGGAGGTTGAAAGAGAGGTTAGGATTGTTTAAAAATGCAGTATTAGAATGTAGGACGAAGACGTTTGTGGCTATATGAGGTAGGTGCTGGGAAGAGGAGGTGATTGGGTAGGATGATGAAGTAAATTGTGATAAAGAGAAAAAAGGTAGCTTATGAGAAGTTTTTACAAAACAAGTGTTGTAAGAAGAGCAGAAGTATATGAAAGTAAAAGAAGGTAAGAGAGTGGTGAAGAGGTGAAAAGGAGAGCAGATGAAAGAGTACGAGGGCTAGTCAGGTATAGCTTCCCGTAGGAGGCCGTTCACCTTCGTGACCCTTGCTGCGCTTGGATCGTATATTCGTAATGCCTTTGCGAATAACCATTCAGTTATCGCTATCTTTTTCGACCTTGAGAAGGCTTATGAAGATACAACTTGGGATATAATATCTTGGCAGGACCTCCTTGCCAGGCCTCCAGGAGCAACCTACATTCTCAAAGACTTTCTTATGACAGTGTTTCCAGGTCGAGGTTAATGTGGGCTCTCCCAGGAATTTGTCCAAGCGAAGGTGTCCCCAGGATGTGTTCTAGGCTCAACACTTTTTCTGCCACTATAAATAATCATCTGTTCTCATCAGATATTTGGTCAGCCGCTCTATGTGGATGACTTTGTTTTATAACTTATTGGGTGTGACTGTCACCTCATTGCAGTTTCCTCAGCATGCCATCAACGGAGTTTCTGATTGGGCCACCACTCACGGGTTAAATTTTCTAGTGGCAAAACTCATCAAGTACGTTCACTAGACGTTCAGTGGGATCCTGATCATCCATTACCGTACCTATAAAACCACGTGTCCAGAGCGTGTTGATCAGGTTTCTCGGCCTCCTGTTTGACCGCGGTGTCCTGGAAGCCTCACCTTTACCTCTCTAGAGGCATGACTTATGTAGCCGACTGAACCTCACTTAAAACCCTCTGCCCACATCTTTCATGGGAGCTGATCGTAGAACTCTCCTTCGTCTACATTCGGCCCTAATTCTATCAGAAACTCAAATTATGGTCACCAGATATATTGAAGCAGCCCTCTCCTGCCACTCTTCCAGCCTGTCCTATCATCACACCAGGAGGATTGCAGCATGCCTTGGGTGCTTTTCGTTTCTTCCCGGTTGAGAACCTCTATATGTAAGAAGCGAACATTCCATCCACTGTCCGATCGTCGCGATGCACATTGCATTCGCTGTATATTCACTCTCATGACCTCCGCAATCCCTTTACAATAACATGGGGGATTGTCACAGATATTGAGCTGGCGCTCTTTGTTGTTCGTCGCCCCTGCTTACTTCGTCCCTTTTTCTCTTCGTCTACATTCACTCGTGTCTTCCCCTTCAGCTCCCACCTCTATATGTTCATGTGACATCTCCATTTCCCCTACCAGCTTGGGAAGTTCTGCTGTCAATGTCTGTTCTATTCCTCTACCTTGCGCGAAGCCCAACTACCTACGCGCTTCTCGCTCTCTTTTCCTGGAACCACTTCCGTTCTCTCATTCCCATGCCATGCAGTATACACCTATGGTTCAAAGTCATCTGATGACGTCGGATTTGCAGCAGTGTTCCGGACAGCGTTATGCAGGCATCCTATTACCTCAGCTAACATAACTACGGCTGGTGTATGCCATTCTTGTGGCACTTATCCGTGTGCATCTATGCCTGAGTCACCATTTGTGGTGTTTCGAACTCCTTAGTGCTTTACAGGCTATCCAGTAAGTGTTACACCTCACCCCCTAGTTCTTCGTATCCTGTGGTTGCCAGTATCTTTAGCAAATATTAAAGATATTGTTTTTGTTGAGTCCTAGTCCTTGTTGACGTACAGGGCAATGAACAGGCAGACACTGCGCGGTCAGCAGTACATGACCTTCAGTTTCATATGGGGTATTCTCCCTTTCTTGGACTATTTCAGGTCATTGCTACCACATGCACCCCCGTTGGCAACAACGCTGGTCTGACCTGCTGAATAACAAACTTCATTCTATTAAACCGGTTATAGGTTTCTGGCTTCTTCTTGTCACCAATGTGGGTTGGGGGACTACTCTCTCCCGTCTTCGCATCGGCCACACTCGTCTTACTCACGGGTATCTCATGGAGGACTCCCTGCCCCTCTCTGTGAAACATTGTCAGGTTCCAGTGTCTGTTCGGCATCCTGTTGGACTGTCCACACTCTATCAACGAGCACACACAGAATTTTACTCCAACGTCTTCGCTCTGCGGCCCTTTCTTTACCTTCCTTCTTGTAGATGGGCCTCAACTTTAATCCTGACTCTCTTGTTGGCTTTTGGTAGGAAACTGACACTACCTGAAACTCTGAGATTATACCTCTCGCCTCCTCAGTCCCTTCTACCTCGATCTCTGCTACCTCCTGCACACTGCACCCACCGTCATCTGGCACTCCATACCCTGCTAATCGTCCCTGTCTCCTCTTACAACTCACTCTCCCTGCATCCTACAATAACCTGTTTGGTAACTATGCATAACCCCCTGTGGTTTAAGACACTTCTATTTGAAGATTATAATATGTTTAAATGTTGATGAAGAAGGAGGCTGAGTAATTTCATACTGGTCAGGAGGTATAACATATTTAGGAGTGAGGAAGAGCAGGATGTGAGTGTGGGGAAGTGTGTGAGAGGCATTATGTAGAATGAAAGGTAAAGCAGAAGGAACTGATAGGATCACATGACAGAAATGTTCCAAAGCAGGGAGATATTGTATTGGAGTGATGCATTATTTTTGTTTTTAATAAAATGTATGAAGAGGAAGGTACCCACAAGTTGGCAGAGGGCGTGTATAGTTCCCTTTATATAAAGGGAAGGGGGGATAAAGAGATTGTAAAATTATAGGGAAATAAGTTTACCAGAGTATACCAGGTAAAGTGTACAGTAGGGTTATTATTGAAAGAGGTAGAGGTAAGATAGAGAGAGAAAGGGATTGCAGATAGAAAGCAAGGAGGCTTTAGAGTGGGCTGAGATATTAGCCAAGTCAAGTGTTTACATTGAAGCATGTTATGTGAACAGTATTTAGATAAGGTAGGGGAAGTTTTCATTGCATTTATGAATTTGAAAAAGCCTATGATGAGAGGATAGGTTAGCAATGTGGCAAATGTTTGCAGTTGTATGGAATAGGGAGGAGGTTGCTGGAATGCTGTGAGTTTTTATGAGGATAGTGAGGCTCAGGTGGGGTGTGTCTGGGAGAGAGGGAATTACTTCCCAGTAAAAGTAGGTCTTAGACAGGGATGTGTAATGTCACCATGGTTGTTTAATATATTTATAGATAGGTTGTAAAAGAAATAAATGCTAGGGTGTTTGGGGAGGCAGGTGGGATTCAATTATGGGAATCAAATACAAAATGGGAGTTGACACAGTTACTTTATTTACTTGATGATACTGTCTTATGGAGATTCTAAGAAAAGATTGCAAGGTTAGTGGATGAGTTTAGGAGAGGTGTGTAAAAGGTAGAAAGTTGAAAGTGAACATAGATAAGAGTAGAATTATTAGGGTATATATATATATATATATATATATATATATATATATATATATATATATATTTTATACAGTGGACCACCGCTGGAAAAACTTCCCAAACCCCTGCTCAAGTGCCATTACCGAAGAATTTCTTTCTAGAAATAATGTCACGTAGGTTGGTCTTCAGCCCCCCAAATCATTTCCCAAAAAGCACTTTAATTACATAATTGTACGTTTCCCCGGGTTTCTTGTTGGGGGCCACTGTATTACATTTTATAAAACATATATACACATAAAACCTCTATTTCATCTTTAATCTTTCCCAGAGGGGGGCGAAGCTCGGCAAAAACTGAAACATTTTCCCCACAAGACATAATTAAACCCATTCCTTTCAGACCCCCAAAAGAAATTAAAATACATTTTTAAAATTTAAAATTTAGATTTACATACAGAATGATGATAAATAAATATAAAGCACTAATTAAATGGATAAATTAACATTTAAATCACTATTACATACCTTTCAATGAAGACTCTTGTTGGGGAAGGGAGAGTGTTTGGAGACCAAACAAAACACTTAAATATGACGACCTAATATCAACTCTACTATACTCTCATCACTACACCACTCTCATCACTGCAACACTCTCATCAGCTCTACACTCTCATCATTGCTACCTTACCTCACTACACCTCATCCTTCAATTCTCTCATCACTCAACACTCATCACCCCACCACTCTCATCACTACAACACTCTCATCACTACTACACTCTCATCATTACTACCTCATCCTCCACTCTCACCCTGCAATTCTCTCATCAGATGTACATGCCAAAGCCCCTAATATGCTGTGCATTGCAGGCATTCTTAGGTCTACTTAATTCTAGACGACATGGTAAAAAGTTATGGTTGATAATTTATAAAATAAGTATAATTGCGTATCTAAGTTATAAAGTTTGAATATAAGTTGAACATATCAATTAATTGTAGCAATGCAACTAATTGAGTGAGATAACAATTTAAAACAATTAGTTGCATTGCAGTTACAGTTTACATGGTCATTATAATGTAAATGTTATGGAAATAGTTAGCTTAGTATGTATGATTCATAACAGGTTTTTACATTTAAGTGATTAGTCAGGTTTTTACATTAAGTGATTATTCTACTTTGTTGGGAATGTTTGATATTGAGCATTTAGCTTTGGGGTACAGGCAGGGTTTCTTTGGCAATGACAGGTAATGAATTCCAAATTTTCGTGCCTTTTATATGCATTGAGTTTTTACATAGTGTTAGATGGACACGGGGAACATCGAGGAGTGATCTGTGTCTAGTGTTATGGTCATGTGTCCTGTTAAAATTGGTAAGGAGAAGTTTGAGTGGTGGGTTAATATTTGCATAGTGTGTTCTATGTATGTAATAGGCACAGTAAAAAGTATGGATGTCTTGTATGGTGAGTAAGTTTAGGTTTTTGATTATTGGTGGAGTATGTTGCCTGGAGTGAGAATTTATCATCATTCTAACTGCTGCCTTTTGTTGTGTTATTAGTGGTCTGAGATGAGTTATTGATGTAGAGCCCCATGCACAGATTCCATAGGTGAGGTAGGGGTAAATGAGTGAGTGGTATAGGGTAAGGAGAGCTGGGTGTGGAACATAGTACCGTATCTTGGATAGTATTCCCACGGTCTTTGAGACTTTCTTGGAAATTTGTTGTATGTGTGTCTGAAATTTGAGGCCACTGTCAAGATGGATTCCTAAGAATTTTCCCTCTGAGTTTTGTGATAGGGGACCCGTTTATCATTATGTTAAGTGGTGCGTTTGTAGCTCTGTTCCCAAACTGGATAAAATAGGTTTTATCAATATTGAGAGTAAGTTTGTTGGTCATCATCCAGGTAGATATTTTCTGCAATTCAGTATTTGCAGTATTGGCTAGTATGTCTGGGCTTGGGTGCGAGATAACGTATGTAGTGTCATCTGCAAAAAGTATGGGTTTGAGTAGTTGAGATGCATTTGGTAGGTCGTTAATGTAAATGAGAAAGAGTAGTGGGCCAAGAACACTTCCCTGTGGGACACCTACGGTAATAGTTTGCGCGGTGGAGCTAGCTCCATTTGTGTACACATATTGTTTTTTGTTGCTAAGGTATGATTTTAGGTAGTTGAGGGAGTGTCCTCTTATACCATAGTGTGATAATTTTAGGTGTAACAGATCATGGTCAACTGTATCAAAAGCTTTACGTAAATCAATGAAGATTCCCATTGGGATTTCTTTTTTCTCAAGGGCTGTGTAAATTATTTCTAACATGTGTATAATGGCATCATTTGTATTTTTATTAGGCCTGAATCCAAATTGACAGTGGTTGAGTACATTGTTGGAGGTGAGGTAGGAATATATTTGTCTATGAATTAATTTTTCAAAGATTTTGGAGAAAAGGGGTAAGTTAGATATCGGCCTGTATTTATTCAGGTCTGTTTGATTTCCTCCTTTATGTATTGGGGTGACCCTCGCTATTTTGAGTATTGATGGGAAGGTAGAGGATTCAATGGATTTGTTAAAGAGTGTTGCAATAATTGGTGAGAGAACTTGAGAGGCTTTTTTGTATATAAAAGGTGGGAAGTTATTTAGGTCACCTGCTTTGTTTTTTAATGTGTTGATTATAAGTGAAACTTCTATTGGGTTGGTTGGGGCTAGGAATAGTGTGTTCGGATAGGTACCAGTAAGATAGTCGTTAGGTGGAGTATTTGAACTTGGGATTTTGCTTGCCAGCTTTTTACCTATGGTGGAGAAGAAATCATTGAGTTTGTTTGCTGTTTCAATAGGTGGGAGTAGGGGTTCATCTGGTTTTGTTAGTTTGATTGTCCTGTTTGTGGATATCTTTTTAGTTCCTAGAATTTCAGATAGGGTTTTCCAGGTCTTTTTTATATCACCTTTTAAGTTATGTAATCTGTTCTCATAGTACAATTTTTTTGACCTTCTTATCAGACTCGTTAGGTTTGATGAGTTGCGTTTTGTTTCTCTTGTTATTTGACCCATTCTGTACTGTTTTTCATATAGGTGTTTTATATTAATGGATTTGAGTATGCTGGGGGTTAGCCAGGGACTATTTAATCTTTTAGTTGTGATTTGTTTATTTTTTTTAGGGCAGTGCTTATTATAGAGGTATTGGGTCTTTTTAAGAAAATTATTAATACATAAGTCAGTATCTGGGAAGTTGTCTATTTCTGTTTGCCAGTCAATGTTTGTCATAGCTGTTATAAAGCTATTTATAGCTGTCTCATTATGTAGTCTGAAGGTAACTTTAGTAGTCTCTAGTGGTAATTTTCCGAGATTTGTTATGAGAAAGGTCGGGTAGTGGTCAGTGGTATTGTCTGTGATTATGCCTGATTTTAATGGGGATATGGTATTAGTCCAGATATGGTCTAATAGAGAGGCACAGGTCTCAGAGATTCTCGTAGGTTTTGTTATTGTCGGGAGCAGCAAGCAGTTGCTCAGTGTTTGTGAATTCAGTTACTTGTGGGTCCTGATCTTGTAGGAGGTTTATATTGAAGTCTCCTGTGAGGATTAAGTGATCTTTATTCATGTGTGCATCAGTAATCATACTTCCTAATTTTTCATTAAATTGCTGAATGTTTGACTGTGGTAATCTATAGATGTTTATAACTGTGAGAGGTTTTTGTAGGTATTTGGATTTAAACTTAGCTATTATATATTCTCCATGTTCATCTCTTGTGCATGTATTGTTAATACAGTCAAGCTGGTCTGAGTAGAACATAGCTGTGCCACCTCCTTGTTGGTCTGGCCTACAATTGTGTATTGCTGTGTAACCAGAAATGGCATAGATATCTGTAGTATGAGGCTTTAACCAGGTTTCAGTGAGAGCAATGATGGACATACTGGCCTGTAGTGAGTTTAATAATGCAGTGAGGTCATCAAAATGTTTGCTTAAAGATCTGACATTGTAGTTAATAATAATAATAATAATAATAATTTGTTTGGACATGATACAAAGAATTACATTTGGTTATTGAGATTACATGAGGTGTACATGCCAAAAGCCCCTAGTATGCAGGGCATTTTGGGCAGACTTAAAATTAACTTAAAACTAGATTGTAAGAATTATTGTAGATAGTATACAATGAGTAAAGGTGAGTATTTAAGCTATGAAATTTGAACATAGTTTTGTACTTTTGTCTTCATTATAAAATTAATTTAATCAGATTAAACAAATTAAAGCAATAGTAATAATAAAATAATAAAAAGTTATGGTTGATAATTTATAAAATAAGTAAAGTTGCTTATCTAAGTTTTAAAGTTTGAATATAAGTTGGACATATCAATTAATTGTAGCAATTTATTGCAGCAATGCAACTAATTGAGTGAGATAACAATTTAAAACAATTGCATTGCAGTTAGTTTTGTTAGTTATGTTATTGTTGGCTTTGAGTAGTGTTTTAGCCTGTTCTGCTGTGTAATAATGACAGTTGTTGTTAAGTTCATGTAAGTCATTTAATAAAAGGTTGGTATCAGGATCAATGTTTGGAATCATAAGATTTAGTGTGATTCTATAATTAAACTTAAAAATAGAACAAAACAAGTAGACTTAAGAATAGGACAATGCAAAAGGATTTCTTGGCATGTGAGTTAGTACGTTGGATATGTTTACAAAAATGAAAAAATGAGCTAAGGTAGTCAATTTACAGCTAATAAGAATCTAAAACTATAGCACCTGAGTTAGTTAATTAATTAAACAAAAGTTTATATATGAGTGTGATTCTAAAAAGACTTAAGAACAATGAATAATGCTAAACTTAAAGATATGATATCTGATCAATTGATTTTACTAGCTATTGGATTAACACACTTTTGAACAGAAGTCACAGAGGTTTAGGTTATATCTTTACAGTGTAATTGATTTATTATTTTACTAGCTAATAGAACTGGTTGATAAATTATTATGATTAGTAGTAAGTTATAATGGAACAAATATTAAGATTCAGTATTGCACTAGTTGTGATTATAGAATTTATTAAGGGCAATATAATGAAAATCAAAGTTCACTATTAAAGGAGAAATAAGTGCTAAGGTGTATAATAGTGTACAAAAGTAAAATTTATTAATATTAAAAAATAGCTTGAAATAAATTTTTAGGCATTTGGAGAATAGGATAAAAGATAAGTACAATTTTTAGCAAATAAGGTAATTAATAGTAATTATAAATTCTAAGAAAGTAAGCTGATAAAAATACAGTGGTACCCCGACTTACGATATTTTTTCATTCCAGACTGCTGTTCAAGTGCCATTACCAAACGAATTTATCTCCATAAGAAATGATGTAAAATAGACTAGTCCTTTTAGACCCCCAAAATTACACTTACAAAAGCATTTAAAAAAATCAACTTGCATAAAAGGGTGTGTTTGGGGACCATTGTAAGTCGGGGTACCACTGTATATAGGAATGTGGGTTGAAAAATGGGCACAAGTAAAAATTGTATGTATTAAAAATAAAAGTAAAACTATTTGTCAAAAGTATTCATCAAAGGATAGACAAATACTTAAATGAGGTAGATGGGCAAAACATACACACACTATACGTAGGGGTTTGGTATTGGACATTGTTTATATACAGTCTCTGTAATATTTGCATCCCTAAGGAATCTTGATAGTTCATTCTCATTTGTGATAGTATACAACTGACCTACACTTGTTTTCTTCACTAGAATTTTTCCTCTTTAAGGGGGGCTCCTTGACGAGGTAAAGAGGCTATCGGTCTGAGGAATTGGACCTTTTGGTCTTCTTCCTCAGACCGAACCTAATTACCCCCCAATCCCCCCTCCCTTTTCCCATCTTCCCCATCCTCCCTTTTCCCTTTCCTCCTCCCCCTCCTCCTCATCCCTCCCTTATTTCCTTCCCATTTTTACCCTGGGATCTTCTCTCCACAGGCATTCTAGTTCCTAGGTAGGGGGAAGGGTACCGTGGTCCAATCCCATTCCGTTGAGGTTCTCGGCGGTGGTGTAGTTTGCCGTGGAATCTGGATCGCCTGGGGATGTCCCGATCCCTCTCCGGTCTCCCGGGGGGTGGCCTTGGGTATCTTTCGGGCGACGGGTGTATCTCTGGAGGCCACCTTTCGGATTCCGGGGGTGGTGGCCGAAGGCGGTATGCTTTGTGGCGGATATCCGGCCGCCCTCTCTTTTGTCCGCTGAGGTGGCTCGGTGGATGTGAGGTTGCTATCCCGGATTGCTGGTTTACTGGCATGAAGGGTAGGGTATGGCACGGGTTCCATGCAGCATCTGCACTACTTGCGGTGTTGAGGTCCTCATGGGTGCGGAGGGGGATTTACGCCCCTTTCATTCCTCCTAGGAGCTATTCCTCCACGTTCCCCTCTTAACCTAACCATGGATGCCCTAATCCGTGACTACCCCCGGGCCCCTTGATACCGCACCTAGTTCTGACCCTACTTTGATAATGGATAACTTCGGACAACCCTAATACCCCTGTATCTGAAGCAGGTGCCAGTTCGTCACCTGCTTCAGGTCCCAGGGACCCGACTGGCCCTTTCGATACATCTGACCTTCGCTCTTCTCTGACCTTGATTCCGGCTTCTCCCTCGACGGTCTCACATCGGACCACCCCTGGTCCCACATTCAAACGACCAAGACCCACACATGACGATTCGACACTTTCTTCTCGTTCATCTCAGAAACGACAAGCTCGTCACGCACTCCCCTTAAACTCTGTTTCAAACTACTCAATGGACAAAGTTTTATACTCTGCGACCAACTTCTCCTAATACCTATCTTTCAGACCATAGTATTGGTAAGGCTCTGCTACGCCAAGTTGGTAAAGACATCTCATTTCATGCTCTCAAGAGCGGCAATCGCATCATCGCGGTCCAGAATGCTGGCCAAGCTCGCGATCTTTCTCTTCTTACAACCATTGATACTACTCCTGTTACTATTGACAAGCACCATTCCCTCAATTCTTGTTGTGGTTCTGTCATTTTTGCCCCACACCATTGTCCAACGGAATTTCCAGACATGTGGTGATGACATTTTCGAGCAGCTTGAGCTCCAAGAACTCCCTATCCTTAAAGTTGACACTTTTGTCCTCCCTGCCAATAAGCGAAGACGTTATCCTTGCAATATAGCTCGTTTAACATTTGACTGCCGAGAACTGCCACCTTCGGTCTACATTGCAGGTCAACGTTTACAAGTTCGAAAGGTGACCCCTACACCGCAGCAGTGTAGAAACTGCTGGCGTTTTGGTCATCCAGCAAAATATTGCAGGTCCATGGCTGAATGCCCAGTCTGTGGTGCTGATGACCATGCCAGTTCTTCTTGTACTCTACCTCCCTCTTGCCTTAACTGTCATGAGGCACATCCTTCGTATTCTCCCCGTTGTCAGGTTTACCTGAATGAGCGGGAAATCCGTTGTCTCAGAGGCGGAAGGCTTCTCATATGCTATGGCTGTCTCTCATCTTCGCCTTCAATGGAAACTTCCCCGTATTTCCTATTCTCGCATTGCTAAACGTCACCCCGCTTCTGGGGTCCCAACTTCCACAGCTTCCTCTGTAGTCGCCTCATCCTCAGTCACCCCTGTCTCGAATCCTTTTGATGTTCTTGGCTCCGAGGTCCCTACCTCGGCTTCCCATACTATCCACACTCCTCCCTCTATTCACTCGCACAGTTCTGAGTCTACACGTCCTCTTCCTTCACCTAAACCTCAGTGCTCCCCTCATATAAGCCCGGCAAAAAATCCCTACTGCCAGGTTCTTCGCCTCCGACTAGTTCTGTAACGTGTGTGGAGGTTCATCCTCCTCCTCATACACTACCTTCATCCCCTGTCCCCTCCCAAGTCCCTACGACAGTTTCCTCTTCTATCTCCTCGTCCTCTACTTTAGTACAGTCTATAGACTCCCCGATAGTTGCCCCCTCTTCTTCCATTTCTAATATAGTCTCACATTCTGCATCTTTGACTTCCGAAACACTGGAAGCTATTGCAGAATATATTTCAGAGATTTGGCCGATGATGGACACTACTCCATCTGAGGTTCCTCATCTCTCTCTTCGCTCGACCCCCTTCCTTCACAACGCCCTCCTCCCTCTCTGATTACAGGTCTTCCGCTGCCTCCACACGTGGACTTTTTTTAACCCTAGTCCATAGCTTCCTCTCACTTCCACTTCTATCTTTTTCTCCATAAATCATGGCTTATTTGCAGTGGAATATCCGAGGCCTCAGGGTAACAGGGTGAGCTTCAGGTGTTGCTCTCCCAGATTTTCCCTATTGGGTCTGTTTGCAAGAACCCAAATTACAATCCACTGTTATCAGGCCCTTTTCAGGCTATAATTTGCTATATTCATCGGATCCTTTTCCGATGGAACCTTTAACGAAAGTGCTCTTCTTATACGCACTGGTGTTCCATACCGTCGCTCTGTCCCTCTTCCTTACATTACACCGCAGCCCGTATCCACTTGAATGATGGTATACACTCTGTTCTTTATATCTCCCTTCACGGGCATTGTCTATCCCAGATGTTGATTTTCTGGTTTCTTCCTTACCGCCACCCCTTTTATTACTTGGCGATTTTAACGACACCACTTTCTCTGGGGAGGGTCGCACTGTGACTCCCGTGGCATTCAGTTGGAGGCATTTCTTGCTTCTCTTCCTCCATGTTTTAAATACGGGTACTCCTACCTATTTTGATCCCCGAACTCATTCTTTCTCCTGCATTGATCTTTCCATCTGCTCTTCATCAACTGTCCTTGACTTCACCTGGTCTGTCCTCCCGGACTTGCATGACAGGAATCATTTCCCAATCATATTTAAGTCCCCTCTGTTTTCTCCACCTCCTCATTGCCCACGCTGGCAATTTGACCGGCAAAATGGGACCTTTACGCACATCTTACTGCCTTTCATGAGGTTCCTACTTCGTCCTCCATTGATGAGGTTTTACATCTCTTTTCGTCCTCCACTTCACAGCGTTTCACATTCTATTCCCCAAACTCGGGCAAGATCCTCAGGAAGTGCGTCCCTGGGTGGTCTCCTACTTGTGCTCGTGCAGTGCTTTGAAACGTGCTGCATGGGGCAGGTACGTGATAACAGAACCACAGAGAGACTCCTTGATTTCAAACAGAAGAGAGCTATTGCTCAAGTGTCATACATGATGCTAAACGCACTTGCTGGCGAGATTATTTCTACTGTCACTTCGGCTTCCTGATGAGTGCAGTCTGGAAGAAAGGCGGAAATTGAGTGGTAAATCTCCCCGACCCGGCTCCTGTTCTTCAGGTTGCTGGTGCGATATAGCACACCCTCTTGCTGTTGCCACTGAAATTGGTAATCATCTCGTCCGGATTTGTCAGGGCTCCCATCTATGCCCCTCGTCCTTTCTTCTAAGTCTGCCAGCGAGTTAAAGCCCTTAGATTTTTTTTCTTAGAGAAGAATCCTATAATGTGCCTTTTTACCCTTCTTTAAGAACTGAGGCAACACTCTGCTTGCCGATCATCGGTAGCTGGGCCAGACGGCATACATATTCGTATGCTTCAGCATTTACATCAGTCTGCTCTTACTGTCCTCTTACGACTCTTTTAATCTCATATGGTCGCAAGGGAGTTCTTCCCCAGCTGTGGAAGTCTGCTATTGTTCTCCTTTTCGAAAACCAGGTACTACGGGACATGATTCCTCTACTACCCCACGCTCTTACCAGTGCAGTTTGGTGATGGAACGCTTAGTTATAGACGTTTGATGGGTATTTAGAGACTCACAATAGTCTCTTCCCTAGTCAATATGGCTTCGAAGGGCCGTTCTGCCATTGACCCTTTGCTGCGCTTGGATACGTATATTCGTAATGTTTGCGTAATAACCATTCGGTTATCGCTATCTTTTCGACCTTGAGAAGGCTGTGACACAACTTGAGATATAATATTTTGCCCAGGCCCACTCCTTAGGCCTCCGAGGCAACCTACCATTCTTTCTTAAGGCCTTCTTTAATCTTAGACATTTCCGGGTCCGGTTAGTAATGAACTTCCCCTGAATTTGTCCAAGCTGAAGGTGTCCTCCAGGGATGTGTTCTGAGCACAACACTCTTTTCTGCTTGCTATAAATAATCTGCCATCTGTTCTCCCATCCATATTTTCTAGTGGCAAAACTACAAAATTACGTTTACTAGACATTCAGTGGTCTCTGACCATCCATTGTACCTGTACGGCTCACGATCCTAGAACGTGATAGTCAGGTTTCTCGGCCTCCTGTTCGACCGTCGATTGTCCTGGAAACCTCACATTACCTCTCTGAAGGCAACTTGTCACACCAGGCTGAACCTTCTTAAAACCCTCGCACATCTTCATGGGGGCTGATTGTAGAACCCTCCTTCGCCTACATTCAGCCCTAATTTTGTCGAAACCTCGATTATGGTGACCAGATATGTTCTGCGGCCTGCCCTGCTACTCTTTCCATCCTTAATCCCATCCATCACCAGGGATTACGCTTATGCCTTGGTGCATTTCGCTGTTCCCGGTTGAGAGCCTTTGTAGAAGCTCAACATTGCATCCTTATCCGATCGTCTGTGATGCACATTGCATTCGCTATTTTGTTCGCTCATGACCTCCGCAATCCTTCCATGTATAGGATTGTTACAGATGTTAGTAGGCGCTCTTTATTTGTTGTCGCCCCTGCTTACTTCTCCCCTTTTCTCTTCGTCACATTCTACTTTTTGTCATCCCTTCAGCTCCCACCTCTATATGTTCATGTGACATCTATCTTTTCCTTACCCCCTTGGGAAGTTCCTGCTGTCCGTGTCTGTTCTATTCCTTCTACCTGCGCGTGAAGCCCAACTACCTACGGTGGCTTTCGCTCTTTCTAGACTACTCGCTTCATTCCCGTACTCATCGCAGTATACACCGATGGTTCAAAGTCATCTGGACGGGCATCCGCAGCAGTGTTTCCGGAAGCGTGTACGAGGGCACATTACCCTCGGCTATCATATTTACGGCTGAATTGTATGCCATTCTTGTGGACTTATCCGATTATGCCTGCCTGAGTCACCATTTGTGGTCGTTTAGACTCCCTTAGTTCTTTACAAGTATCCAGAAAATTGATACACCTCACCCCTAGTTCTTCGATCCACCTTTGGTTACGCCGCATCTTTAGCAAGCATAAAGATATTGTTTTTTGTTGGGTCCCTGGTCACGTTGACGACAGGGCAATGAACAGGCAGACACTGCTGCGCAGTCCAGCAGTACATGACCTTCCAGTTTCATAGAGGTGTTCCTTTCACGGACTATTTAGCGGTCATTGCTACCCGCCTTGCACCCGTTGTCAACAACGCTGGTCTGACCTGCTGAATAACAAACTTCATTCTATTAAACCTGGTATAGGTTTCTGGCCTTCTTGTCACCAATGTCGAGGCTGGGAGACTACTCTTCCCTGTCTTCTCACGGCCACCTGCCTTATCAGGGTATCTCATGGAGAGGCTCCCTGCCCTCTCTGTGAGCATTGTTGGTTCCAGTGTCTGTTCGCTATATTCTGTTGGACTGTCCACTTTATCAACGAGCACGCAGAATTTACCTCCAACGACGCCTCGCCTCCAGCCCTTTCTTTACCTTCCTTCTTGCAGATGGACCCTCCTTTAATCCTGACTCTCTCATTGACTTTTTGACAGAAACTGACTCTACTACACAAACTCTGAAGATTATACCTCTAGCACCTCCCTCAGTCCCTTCTACCTCGATCTCTTGCTACCTTCCACCCCTGCACTATCCACCATCATCTTGCACTCCATACCCCTACTAATCGTCCATCTCCTTACAACCCACTCTCCCTGCATCCTAGCAAATCTTGCAGCGCTGTATAACCCTGTGGTTTAGCGCTCTATTTGATTATAATAATTCACTAGGAATTTTTCCATCCCCGGGGAAAATTGGGGATTTTATCATTATTCTCTCGCCAAGTTTTCTGATTCTATACCAGGGGTTACGTTTTTTTCAGAACCCCATTAATGAATACTTGTTTCCTTTATAATAGATGATCTAATTAGATTTTGTTTTCCTGTCATGTGTGGGAATCTAATCATAACACTTTTTCTACCATGGGAACCTAGTAACGTTTTTTTTATATCTGTCACTGGTACATTTATGTTTATTTGATCTTTAATCTGTAAGCAATGCCATTTTTTGCTTGGGTCATATCACTGGGAAAAAAAATGGATTTTTCACTATTACTGCGGTGAAACTTTTTTGGCGTTTTTCCT
>WNWK01042063.1:0-16153 GCA_009830355.1 Cherax destructor | reverse complement strand
TTATGTAAGTATAATTTTGTGTTCTTGGGGGAAGTGTTTTTTTGGGGTCTAAAATAGATAACCCTTTACGTGAAATTTTTCCTTAAGAGAGTAAATTGTTGGGTAATGGCACTTGAGCAGATTTTCGGGAGTAAAGTTTTTTAAAACCTTGGGGGGTCCACTTTTAAATATATATATATATATAATATATATATACAGTGGTCCCCCGATTTCATTTTCCCCAAACAAAATTTTTTTATGTAAGTTTTTTTTTTTAAATGTTTTGTAAGTGAAATTTTTTGGGGGTCTAAAAGGACTGGGTCTATTTTACATCTTTTTTATCGAGATAAATTCGTTTTTGGTAATGGCACTTGAACAGCATTCGGGAATAAAAAAATATCGAAGTCGGGGTACCACTGTATATATAAAATAATATAAAATATAATATATATAAAATAATATATATATATATATATATATATAAAAAAAAACCATTTTTTGGGGTTAACCTCAAAAAATTTTTAAAAAACCCGTATTGGTTTTTTTTTTTTTTTTTTTCCCCAAACCCCCCACACCCCCTTTTATGTAAGTTTATTTTTTTAAATGTTTTTGTAAGTGTACTTTAGGGGTCTAAACAGACTAGTCTATTTTACATTATTTCTTAAGGAGAAAAATTTCCTTTTTGGTAATGGCACTTGAACAGTTTTCGGGGAATAAAAAAAATATCGTAAGTCGAGGTCCACTGTATATATATATATATACAGTGGTCCCGGTTTAATTTTTTCGTTCAAGAATGCTGTTCAAGTGCCATTCCCAAAACGAATTTATCCCCATAAGGAATAATGTAAAATAGACTAGTCCTTTAGCCCCCCAAAAAATACACTTACAAAAGCATTTAAAAAATAAATTTTTACAAAAAAGGGGCGATTTTGGGGACCATCAAAAACCGGGAAGGTACCACTGTATATATATATATTATATATATATATATATATATATATATATATATATATATATATATATATATATATATATAACATGTATATGATAGGTAGTAGGTTGGTAGACAGCAACCACTCAGGGAGGTACTACCATCCTGCCAGGTGACTGTGAAACAGAAACCTGAAACTGTTTTACATGATGGTAGGATTGCTGGTGTCTTTTTTCTGTTTCATAAACATGCAAGATTTCAGGTACGTCTTGCTACTTCTACTTACACTTAGATTACACTACGCAAACATGTACACGTTTATTGTATACACACTCATCTGAGTTTTCTTGATTTTATCTTAATAGTTCTTGTTCTTATTGCTTTTCCTTCATATCCATGGGGAAGTGGAATAAGAATCTTTCTCCGTAAGCCATGCGTGTTGTAAAAGTCAACTAAAATGCCGGGAACAATGGGCTAGTAACCCCTTTTCCTGTATAGCTTACTAAAAAGAAGAAGAAGAAAATCGTCAAAGTAGGATGTTTGAATGTGCGTGGATGTTGTGCAATGATAAGAAAGAGATGATTGTAGATGTTATGAATGAAAAGAAGCTGGATGTCCTGGCTTTAAGTGAGACAAAGCTGAAGGGTAGGAGTTTCAGGGGGAGAAATAAATGGGATTAGATCAGGGTTTCAAATAGAGTTAGAGCTAAAGAAGGAGGGCAATAATGTTGAATAATCAGTTATGGCAGGTAAAGAAGGAATATAAATGTATAAATTCAAGGATTATGTGGAGTAAAATAAAGGTTGGATGTGAAAAGTGGGTTATAGTAAGTGTTTATGCACCTGGAGAAGAGAGAAGTGTAGAGGAGAGAGAGAGATTTTGGGAAATGTTGAGTGAGTGTGTGGGGAGTTTTGAACCAAGTGAGAGAGTAATTGTGGTTGGGGATCTTAATGCTAAAGTGGGTAAAAATGTTGTGGATGGAGTAGTAGGTAAATTTGGGGTGCCAGGGTAAATGTAAATGGGGAGCCATTAATTGAGCTATGTAGAAAGAGGTTTGGTAATAAGAATACATATTTTATGAAAAAGAGGATAAATAAATATACAAGGTATGATATAGCACGTAAGGAAAGTAGTTTGTTGGATTATGTATTGATGGATAAAAGGTTGATGAGTAGGCTTCAGGATGTACATGTTTATAGAGGGGCAATGGATATATCAGATCATTATTTGGTTGTAGCTACAGTTAGAGTAAAAGGTAGATGGGACAAAAGAAAATGGCAACAGCAAGTAAGAGAGAGGTAAAAGTGTATAAACTAAGGGAGGAGGAAGTTGGGGTGAGATATAAGCAACTATTGGCAGAAAGGTGGGCTAGTGCAAGTAGGAGTAGTGGGGGTTGAAGAGAGTTGGGATAGTTTTAAAAATGCAGTATTAGAATGTGGGGCAGAAGTTTGTGGTTATAGGAGGGTGGGTGCAGGAGGAAAGAGGAGGAGGGTGGAATGAAGAAGTAAAGGGTGTGATAAAAGAGAAAAAGGTAGCTTATGAGAGGTTTTTACAAAACAGAAGTGTTAGTAGAAGAGCAGAGTATATGGAGAGTAAAAGAAAGGTGAAGAGAGTGGTGAGAGAGTGCAAAAGAAGAGCGGATGAAAGAACGGGAGAGGCTCTGTCAAGAAATTTGCTGAAAACAAGAAAAATTTTGGAGTGAGATAAACAAGGTAAGAAAGCCTAGGAACGAATGGATTTGTCAGTTAAAACAGAGTAGGGGAGTTAGTAGATGGGGAGCTGGAGGTATTGGGAGATGGCGGGAATATTTTGAGGAACTTTTAAATGTCGATGAAAAGAGGGAGGCGATAATTTCATGTACTGGCCAGGAAGGACAACATCGTTTAGGAGTGAAGAAGAGCAGGATGTGAGTGTGGGGAGGTGCGTGAGGCATTACATAGAATGAAAGGGGGTAAAGCAGTGAATTGACGAATCATGACAGAAATGTTAAAAGCAGGGGGATATAGTGCTGGAGTGGTTGGTATTTTTGTTTAATACAGATGAAAGAGGGAAGGTACCTAGGGATTGGCAGCGAGCATGTATAGTTCCTTTATATAAAGTGAAGGGGGATAAAAGAGAGTGTAAAAATTATAGGGAATAAGTTTACTGAGATACCAGGTAAAGTGTATGGCAGGGTTATTATTGAAAGAATTAGAGGTAAGACAGAGTAGGATTGCAGATGAGCAAGGAGGCTTTAGAGTGGGTAGGGATGTGTAGATCAAGTGTTTACAGTGAAGCATATATGTGAACAGTATTTAGATAAAGGTAGAGAAGTTTTTATTGCATTTATGGATTTAGAAAAAGGGATATGATAGAGTGGATAGGGGAGCAATGTGGCAAATGTTGCAAGTGTATGGAATAGGTAGTAAGTTACTGAAGGCTGTAAAGAGTTTTTATGAGGATAGTGTGAGGCTCAGGTTAGGGTGTGTAGGAGAGAGGGAGATTACTCCGGAAAAGTAGGTCTTAGACAGGGTTGTGTAATGTCACCATGGTTGTTTAATATATTTATAGATGGGGTTGTAAAAGAAGTAAATGCTAGGGTGTTGGGGAGAGGGGGGGATTAAATTATGGAGAATTAAATGCAAATGGGAGTTGACACAGTTACTTTTGCTGATGATACTGTGCTTATGGGAGATTCTAAAGAAAAGTTGCAAAGGTTAGTGGACGAGTTTGGGAGAGTGTAAAGGTAGAAAGTTAAAAGTGAACATAGATAAGAGTAAGGTGATGAGGGTATCAAACGATTTAAATAAAGAAAAATTGGATATCACATTGGAGAGAGGATTATGGAAGAAGTAAATGTTTTCAGATATTTGGGAGTTGATGTCAGCGGATGGGTTTATGAAGGATGAGGTTAACCATAGAATTGATGAAGGAAAAAGGTGAGTGGTGCATTGAGGTATCTGTGGAGACAAAAACGTTATCCATGGAGGCAAAGAAGGGAATGTACGAAAGTATAGTGGTACCAACACTCTTATATGGTGTGAAGCATGGGTTGCAAATGCTGCAGCGAGGAGGAGGCTGGAGGCAGTGGAGATGTCCTGTCTAAGGGCAATGTGGTGTAAATATTATGCAGAAAATTCGAATGTGGAAATTAGGAGAAGGTGGGAGTTACTAAAAGTATTTGTCAGAGGGGTGAAGAGGGGTTGTTGAGGTGGTTTGGTCATTTAGAGAGAATGGATCAAAGAAGAATGACTTGGAGAGCGTATAAATCTGTAGGGGAAGGAAGGCGGGGTAGGGGTCGTCCTAGAAAAGGTTGGAGGGAAGGGGTAAAGGAGGTTTTGTGGGCGAGGGGCTTGGACTTCCAGCAAGCATGTGTGAGCGTGTTAGATAGGAGTGAATGGAGACGAATGGTTTTTGGGACATGACGATCTGTTGGAGTGTGAGCAGGGTAACATTGTGTGAAGGGATTCAGGGAAACCAGTTAATTGATTTAGTTGGACTTGAGTCCTGGAAATGGGAAGTACAATGCCTGCACTTTAAAGGAGGGGTCTGAGATAGTGACAGCTGGGAGGGACTTTTCTCAGCTGTCGTATCTGAGCTCCTCTGCAAAGACAGTGATAATGTATGAGTGTGGTGAAAGTGTTGAATAATGATGAAAGTTTTTTCTTTTTGGGGATTTTCTTTCTTTTTGGGTCACCCTGCCTCGGTGGGAGACGGCCGACTTGTTGAAAAAAAAAAAAAAAAATATATATATATTATATATACAGTGGTACCTCGACTTACGATGGTCCCCAAACACACCCTTTTATGTAAGTTTATTTTTTTAAATGCTTTTGTAAGTGTACTTTTAGGGGTCTAAACAGACTAGTCTATTTTACATTATTTCTTAAGGAGATAAATTCGTTTGGTAATGGCACTTGAACAGCATTCTGGAATGAAAAATATCGTAAGTCGAGGTACCACTGTATATATATATATATATATATATATATATATATATATATAATTATACAGTGGACCCTCATTAACGAATACCCCGGAAATCGTGCAATTATGTAAGTATAATTTTGTAAGTTCTTGTGGAAGTGTAGTTTTGGGGGTCTGAAATAGACTAACCTACATGACATTATTTCTTATGAGTAAATTGTTCGTAATGGCACTTGAGCAGGCTTCTGCAATGAATTTTTTCGTTAACCGAGGGTCCACTGTTATATATATACGTATACAGTGGTACCTCGAGTTACGATATTTTTCATTCGAGAATGCTGTTCAAGTGCCATTACCAAACGAATTTATCTCCATAAGGAATAATGTAAAATAGACTAGTCCTTTTACACCCCCAAAAATATACTTACAAAAGCATTTAAAAAAAAACTTACATAAATGGGCGATTTGGGGACCATCGTAACTCGAGGTACCACTGTATATATATATATATATATATATATATATATATATACAGTGGAACCCCGGCTTACGATGTTATCATCTTACGTTATTTTCGGTAACCGATATTTATAACGTAAGAAATTTGTTTGTGACTTACGATGTTGTTCTGTTTACCGACATTCGTACCGGACCTGTCCGCTGGCGCCCAGCTGAGCGCGCACTCCAGGAGCGTCAGTGCTATTGTTTACAAGCGAGAGCGACCACCCACCCACACCCACGCATTCATACCAGTATATTGTCATTATTCCACTGCTGTTTTTAGTGCTTGCAACTGCTAAATAAGCTACCATGGGTCCAAGGAAAGATCCTAGTGCTAAGCCTGTGGCAAAGAGGAACAGAAATATATGTACGATAGAAGTGAAGAAGGAGATAATAGAAAAATATGAAAGTGGAGTGCGTATCAGTGAGCTAGCCAGGCTGTATGGTAAACCCTATTCTACCATCGCTACCATTGTGGATAAGAAATATTCAAGTAAAATCAAGGAAGCTGTTGTTGCAAAAGGTGCATCTGTGATCACAAAACAGAGACCACAAGTGCTGGAAAATGTGGAAAGGTTGTTGTTGGTGTGGATCAACGAGAAACAGTTAGCAGGAGATACTGTTTCGGAGGGAATAATATGTGAAAAGCAAGGCAGTTGCATGATGATCTCCTTAAGAAAATGCCTGCAACGAGTGCTGAAGTGAGCGATTTAAAGCCAGCAGAGGCTGGTTTTACAAATTTAAGAATCGAAGTGGCATACATAGTGTTGTGAGGCATGGTGAGGGAGCCAGTTGTGACAAAAGTGCGGCTGAAAAATATGTTCCTGAATTCCAGGAGTACCTAGAGGCTGAACAATTCCTCCCCCAACAAGTGTTTAATTGTGATGAAACAGGCCTGTTTTGGAAGAAAATGCCCAACAGGACCTACATTACTCAGGAGGAAAAGGCACAGCCAGGACATAAGCCTATGAAAGACAGGCTAACTTTGATGCTGTGTGCCAATGCCAGTGGTGATTGCAAAGTGAAGCCTTTACTGGTGTATCTTTTTGAAAATCCCCGAGTGTTTGGCAGATGCGGTGTCAGCAAGTCTAACTTGTGTGTGATGTGGAAGTCTAACAAAAAGGCTTGGGTCACAAAGGACATTTTCTTAGATTGGTTCAATGAAGTGTTTGGCCCCAGTGTGAAGAAATATCTATTGGACAATAATTTGCCACTTAAGTGCCTCCTGATAATGGACAATGCTCCTTGTCATCCTCCAAACTTGGTAGAGAAAATTGTGGAGGAGTTTAAATTCATCAAAGTGAAGTTCTTGCCCCCTAATACCACTCCTCTCCTCCAGCCCATGGACCAGCAGGTCATTTCCAACTTTAAAAAACTCTATACCAAAGCAATGTTTCAAAAGTGCTTTGATGTGACCACAGACATGAACATAACCCTAAGAGAATTTTGGAAAAAACATTTCCATATGCTGCATTGTGTACACCTTATAGGTAAGGCTTGGGAGGGAGTGACTACCAGGACTTTGAACTCTGCCTGGAGAAAATTGTGGCCAGACTGTGTCCTAGAGAGGGATTTTGAAGGTTTTGGGGCTGAGCCTCAGAACCCTGAGCCTGAGCCTGAGCCTGTTTTGGAAGAAATTGTGGAATTGGGCAAGTCTTTGGGGTTAGAGGTGAGTGGTGACGATGTGGAACAGTTGGTGGAGGAGCACAAGGAAGAGCTAACCACTGAAGATCTGCAAGAGCTTCAACAGCAACTGGAACAAGAGAGCAGAGGTCAGGACAATGGTTCAGAGGAGGAGGTGGAGGTGGAACAAAATGGAAGAATGTGCCTTCTTCAAGGATTAGGAGATCTGTGCCAAATGGAGTGATGTGCAAGCATTTATGGATGAATATCACCCTAACCATGCTGTTGCAGGCCGTGCTGGCACCTGTACAATGACACAGTGGTGTGTCATTTCAGGGATGTGTTAAAGAATCGCCAGACACAGATCTCCCTGGACAAATTTGTTGTTAGAAAGAGGTCTAGTGACTCTCAAGCTGGTCCTAGTGGCATTCAAAGAAAAAGGGAAGTAACCCCAGAAAAGAACTTACCACCTGCAGTGTTAATGGAAGGATTCCCTTCCAAACACTAGCATACTACTCCACCTTCCCCCTCCTCCCGTCCTCCACATCAACAACTCTTCAATAAATGTAAGTGACATGTTATTGTAAAATATTTGCATGTATTTATGTATTCTTTATTCAATTCTGTATTATTTAACCCTTTGACTGTTTCGGACGTATATTTACGTCTTACGAGCCAATGTTTCGGACGTATTTATACGCCTAAATTCTAGCGGCCTCAAATCAAGCAGGAGAAAGCTGGTAGGCCCACATGTGAGAGAATGGGTCTGTGTGGTCAGTGTGCGCAGTATAAAAAATCCTGCAGCAAGCAGTACAAATGAGAAAAAAACTCTGACCGTTTTTTTTAATTAAAACGCCGTCTTTGAGGTGTGTTTTCTATAGTATTTATGGTTGTATTCTCTTTTTCATGGTCTCATTTGATAGAATGGGAAACATATTACTGGAATAGAGATGATTTTTATTAGTTTCATGATGTAAACGATCTTGAAATTGAGCTCAAAGTAGCGGAAATGTTCGATTTTTGCCAATGTTCAAAAGTAAACAAATCACACCATGCGTCAAATACACATCAACTGGTGAGTCTAATATTCTTTCACAAGTGCACAGATATTATTTATACAGTTTTTACAATAATGCAATAGTCTGCATAACAATAAATCTTCTATTTTTGTATGAATAAAAATCAAAATAGAAAGCAAGAGTAATGTAAGAGGGGCCTAAAGACATGACTAATGAACAGATAACATCTTATTTTAGTGCTAGGATGTCTGCATTTTTTATTCTGGACCCTATTTTGAAATTGACATCTTTTATATTTTGCATGAAATTGGCGAAATTGCCATTTTCTGACCACTTTATTGGGTAGTTGAAATCGGTAAATTGGTGATTTCTTGTACTCAATCGATAGACGAAATGGAGTTCTAAAGAAATAGCTATGAGTTTGATCGACTGTCCCAATGGAATTGGCCTAAAATAGGGCTCAAAGTCGGCGAAATCGCCGATGCGTATATACACTGACATCGCTAACTTTGCAGAGCGTAAATCCGTAAGTTTTTAATCAAATTTCATACTTTTGGTGTCATTACAATCGGGAAAAGATTCTCTATCATTTCATAAGAAAAATAATTTATTTTTTTTTCCCAAATTTTCCCGACATAGAATGACAGTTTCAGAATGGGGCCTCCGACAGTCAAAGGTTAATGTCCAAAAGTTCTAAAAATATTTTATTTAACTACTTTGGAAGTCTTGGACGGATTAAATTTATTTCCATTATTTCTTAGGGGAAAATTGATTCGTTTTACGATTGTTTCGTTTAAAATATGCCCTCTCTGACGGATTAATATCGTAAGTCGGGGTACCACTGTATATATATATATATATATATATATATATATATATTTTTTTTTTTTTTTTTTTAACACATCGGCCGATTCCCACCAAGGCAGGGTGGCCCGAAAAAGAAAAACTTTCATCATCATTCACTCCATCACTGTCTTGCCAGAAGGGTGCTTTACACTACAGTTATAAAACTGCAACATTAACACCCCTCCTTCAGAGTGCCGGCACTGTACTTCCCATCTCCAGAACTCAAGTCCGGCCTGCCGGTTTCCCTGAATCCCTTCATAAATGTTACTTTGCTCACACTCCAACAGCACGTCAAGTATTAAAACCATATGCCTCCATTCACTCCTATCAAATACGCTCACACATGCTTGCTGGAAGTCCAAGCCCTCGCACACAAAACTTCCTTTACCCCTCCCTCCAACCTTTCCTAGGCCGACCCCTACCCCGCCTTCCCTCCACTACAGATTTATACACTCGAAGTCACTCTGTCTCGTTCCATTCTCTCTACATGTCCAAACCACCTCAACAACCCCCCCTCAGCTCTCTGGACAATCGTTTGGTGATCCCCCACCTCCTCCTAATTTCCAAACCCGAATTCTCTGCATTATATTCACACCACACATTGACCTCAGACATGACATCTCCACTGCCTCCAGCCTTCTCCCCGTTGCAACATTCATCACCCATGCTTCACACCCATATAAGAGCGTTGGTATAACTATACTCTCATACATTCCCTTTTACTTCCATGGACAAGGTTCTTTGTCTCCACAGACTCCAAGTGCTCCACTCACCCTTTTTCCCCTCATCAATTCTATGATTCACCTCATCCTTCATAGACCCATCCGCCGACATGTCCACTCCCAAATATCTGAATACATTCACCTCCTCCATACTCTCTCCCTCCAATCTGATATCCAATCTTTCGTCACCTATTTTTTTTGTTATCCTCATCACCTTACTCTTTCCTATATTCACTTTCAATTTTCTTCTTTACACACCCTACCAAATTCATCCACCAACCTCTGCAGCTTCTCTTCAGAATCTCCCAAAAGCACAGTGTCATCAGCAAAAAGCAACTGTGACAACTCCCACTTTGTATTTGCTTCTTTATCTTTTAGCCCAACACCTCTTGCCAAGACCCTCGCATTCACTTCTCTTACAACCCCATCTATAAATATATTGAACAACCACGGTGACATCACACATCCTTGTCTAAGGCCCACTTTTACTGGGAAATAGTCCCCTTCCCTCCTACACACTCTAACCTGAGCCTCACTATCCTCATAAAAACTCTTCACTGCTTTCAGTAACCTTCCTCCTATTCCATACACCTGCAACATCTGCCACATTGCCCCCTATCTACCCTATCATACGCCTTTTCCAAATCCATAAATGCCACAAAAACATCTTTACCCTTATCCAAATACTGTTCACCTATATGTTTCACTGTAAACACTTGGTCTACACACCCCTACCTTTCCTAAAGCCCCCTTGTTCATCTGCTATCCTGCTTTCTGTTTTACTCTTAATTCTTTCAATAATAACTCTACCATACACTTTACCAGGTACACTCAACAGACTTATTCCCCTATAATTTTTGCACTCTCTTTTGTCCCCTTTGCCTTTATACAAAGGAACAATACACGCTCTCTGCCAATCCCTAGGTACCTTACCCTCTTCCATACATTTATTAAATAATAGCACCAACCACTCCAAAATTATATCCCCACCTGCTTTTAACATTTCTATCTTTATCCCATCAATCCCAGCTGCCTTACCCCTTTTCATTCTACCCACTGCCTCACGAACTTCCCCTACACCCACAACTGGCTCTTCCACACTCCTACAAGATGTTATTCCTCCTTGCCCTACACACGAAATCACAGCTTCCCTGTCTTCATCAACATTTAACAAATCCTCAAAATATTCTCTCCATCTTCCCGATACCTCTAACTCTCCATTTAATAACTCTCCTCTCCTATTTTTAACTGTCAAATCCATTTGTTCTCTAGGCTTCCTCAACTTATTAATCTCATTCCAAAACTTTTTCTTATTTTCAACAAAATTTGCTGATAACATCTCACCCACTCTCTCATCTGCTCTCTTTTACATTGCTTCACCACTCTTTTAACCTCTTTTTCTCTCCATATACTCTTCCCTCCTTGCATCACTTCTACTTTGTAAAAACCTCTCATATGCTAACTTTTCTCCCTTACTACTCTCTTTACATCATCATTCCACCAATCGCTCCTCTTCCCTCCCGCACCCACTCGCCTGTAACCACAAACTTCTGCTGAACACTCTAACACTACATTTTTAAATCTACCCCATACATTTTCGACCCCATTGCCTACACTCTCACTAGCCCATCTATCCTCCAATAGTTGTTTATATCTTACCCTAACTGCCTCCTCTTTTAGTTTATAAACCTTCACCTCTCTTTTACTTACTGATTCTATTTTCCTTGTATCCCATCTCCCTTTTTACTCCCACTGTAGCTATAACTAAAAAGTGATCTGATATATCTGTAGCCCCTCTATAAACATGTACATCCTGAAGTCTACTCAACAGTCTTTTATCTACCAATACATAGTCCAACAAACTACTGTCATTACGCCCTACATCATATCTTGTATACTTATTTATCCTCTTTTTCTTAAAATATGTTTTACCTATAACTAAACCCCTTTCTATACAAAGTTCAATCAAAGGGCTCCCATTATCATTTACACCTGGCACCCCAAACTTACCTACTACACCCTCTCTGCATGTTTCTCCCACTTTAGCATTTAGGTCCCCTACCACAATTACTCTCTCATTTGGTTCAAAAGTTCCTATACATTCGCTTAACATCTCCCAAAATCTCTCTCTCTCCTCTACACTCCTCTCTTCTCCAGGTGCATACACGCTTATTATGACCCACTTTTCGCATCCGACCCTTATTTTAATCCACATAATCCTTGAATTTACACATTTATATTCCCTCTTTTCCTTCCATAACTGATCCTTCAACATTATTGCTACCCCTTCCTTAGCTCTAACTCTCTCAGATACTCCTGACTTAATCCCATTTATTTCTCCCCACTGAAACTCGCCTACCCCTTCAGCTTTGTTTCGCTTAGGGCCAGGACATCCAACTTCTTTTCATTCATAACATCGGCAATCATCTCTTTCTTATCATCCGCACTACATCCACGCACATTCAGACAACCCAATTTTATAAAGTTTTTCTTCTTCTCGTTTTTAGTAGATTTGTACAGGAGAAGGGGTTACTAGCCCATTGCTCCCGGCATCTTAGTCGCCTCATACGACACGCATGGCTTACGGAGGAAAGATTCTTTCCACTTCCCCATGGACAATAGAGAAAATAAAAAGAACAAGGCTATTAAGAAAAAGAAGAAAAACCTAGATGTGTGTATGTATATATATGCATGTGTATGCCAGTGTAGTGTGACCTAAAGTGTAAGTAGAAGTAGCTAGATATACCTGTTATCCAGCGTGTTTATGAGACAGAAAAAAGACACCAGCAATCCTACCATCATGTAAAACAGTTTCAGGTTTCTGTTTCACAGTCACCTGGCAGGACGGTAGTACCTCCCTGGGTGGTTGCTGTCTACCAACCTACTACCTCTAATATATATATATATATATATATATTATTGTAACCACGAACGAGTGGTATTTAATCGATAACAACACTGCGACTAGCTGGGGGATTAAACCAGTGTTGTTTTAGCCTGCCTCATGGTGAGCAAAAATTCACGACACTGTAACCCTAATACAGTGGTACCTCGAGTTACGATGGTCCCCAAAATCGCCCTTTTATGTAAGTTTATTTTTTTAAATGCTTTTGTAAGTATATTTTTGGGGGTGTAAAAGGACTAGTCTATTTTACATTATTCCTTATGGGGATAAATTCGTTTGGTAATGGCACTTGAACAGCATTCTCGAACGAAAAAATATCGTAACTTGAGGTACCACTGTATATATACAGTAGACCGTCATTTAGCACGAGATTATGTTGCATGTTACGGGTATTGCACGATTGAGGAATTGTGGCACATTATTATCTAACATGACGTAAAAATGATATTACACGGTCGCGGGAGGGGAAAAAAATTTTGAGCACGCGGTCGCCCGCGGTGGGTTAAACCATTGAGTCAGTGGGGGAGTCCTACTGAGGGTGGCTATGAGCCACATCAAGTGTTTAATGCTGACGAGACAAGTGTTTTCTGGAAGAAAATGCCAACACGTACTTATATCAGTCAGCAAGAGAAAAGTGCACCAGGCTTCAAGACAGCAAAGGATCGCTTCACCTTGCTCCTTTGCGGTAATGCATCAGGTGATTTCAAGTGTAAGCCAATGGTTATTTACCGCTCAAAGAATCCTCATGCTTTGAAGAAAAGGGAATTTGTTTTTCCTTCCCACAAACTGTAAGTAAGTTTATTCAGGTATACACAGATACAGTTACATTGATTATCATACATAGCAGCATATGTGTAGAGAACCTAGGATAACCCAAAAAAGTCAGACAGAATGGAAATAAGTCACTCTGACTTTTTTGGGTTATCCTAGGTTCTCTACACATATGCTGCTATGTATGATAATCTTTGTAACTGTATCTGTGTATACCTGAATAAACTTACAGTTTGCGGGAAGGAAAAACAAATTCCCATTTCCTCAAGCGGCCGCCTTGTTGGGGATCAGCGGGGGAGACTACCCGCCATCCCCAGCCACCCCAAGACACCACCCCACCATCCTAGCATTCGTAGTTCATACGCGTCCAGTTCTCTGCTACAAGCCAGCTGTGTTTGTGAAGAATGAGAGAGAGTGAATTGTGTTTTAATATTTAAATTACTATATCTTGTATCTGCCAAGCAATCATGACACCCAGTAGGCATACCAATGTTGCTCAAAGTAGCAAGAAAAGGTACATGTATGTATAAGCATTTATGTCTTAGATTTAACGAAGGAAACAAAGATATTAGACAAGACATAACCTGTGGCTGTAATGAAGTGTTAGTTTGTACACATAAAAAGATGCAAACATAAGTTTGTGTGACTTACTGACTGACTTACTGAATGACTTGACTGACTTACTGAATGACTTGACTGACTTACTGAATGACTTGACTGACTTACTGACTGACTTGACTGACTTACTGAATGACTTACTGACTTGACTGACTTACTGAATGACTTGATTTACTGAATGACTTGACTGACTGACTTACTGAATGACTTGACTGACTGACTTACTGAATGACTTGACTGACTTACTAACTGACTTGACTGACTTACTGAATGACGTGACTGACTTACTGAATGACTTGACTTATTGAATGACTTGACTGACTTACTGAATGACTTGACTGACTTACTGAATGACTTGACTGACTTACTAAATGACTTAACTGACTTACTGAATGACTTGACTGACTTACTGAATGACTTGACTGACTTACTGACTGACTTGACTGACTTACTGAATGACTTGACTGACTTACTGAATGACTTGACTGACTTACTGAATGACTTGACTTATTGAATGACTTGACTGACTTACTGAATGACTTGACTGACTTACTAAATGACTTGACTGACTTACTGACTGACTTGACTGACTTACTGAATGACTTGACTGACTGAATGACTTGACTGACTTACTGAATGACTTGACTGACTTACTGAATGACTTGACTGACTTACTGAATGACTTGACTGACTTACTGAATGACTTAAAGTTACACTCAGTACAACCATCGACTTCAGTTCCAGAACCTCTACTATCCACCTCAGCCCAGTAGGGCCACAGCATAACTCTCCACTCTCTTCACAATCATCCACAAACACCAGCACCCACAATTTAAGGTAAATACTATTATTTATGTTACATTTGTAGTCTTAAGCAGTAAAAACAACATAATACATCTTGATAATGAACTACAATTACATATTCACTTTTATTTTTGTAAGATCTGTTGGTCTAAAAAAAACTTGTTTGGCTTTTTGGGGACTCCCAGGAACGTAACCCTATTTTTCCCATAAGTTCTTTTAATTATCTAACACGAAATTATCTAACACAACGTTTTCAGGAACGTAACTACAATGCTAAATGACGGTCTACTGTATATATACAGCCTCCTCTCACTTAACGACAGAGTTCTGTTCCTAAGACCATTTTGTTAAACGAATTTGTCGCTAAGTGAAGCACATACTATAATGGTAATGAGTTTGTGTCAACCATCTTTGATATTGTTTTAACCCTTTCAGGGTCCAGAGGCCAAATTTCAGAGGGTGCACCAGTGTCCAAGAATTTTAAAAAAAAAAAAATCTTATTTTTTCTTATGAAATGGTAGATAATCTTTTTCTGAAGGTAATAAAACAAAAAGTACGAAATTTTATTGAAAATTATGCTCTCCCGAATTATGATGCATCAGCGATATTTGCGCATCGGTGCTTTTGCCGAATTTGACTCCCATTTTAGGCCAATTACATTATTCCAGTCGACCAAATTCTTAGCTATTTCACTAGTATTACTTCTATTCTATCGACTGAGCACAAGAAATCACCCGGTCAACTGTTTCAACTACAAAATAAAGTGATTGGAAATTGGTAATTTAGCCAATTTAACTCAAAGTTCAAAATATTCCAATTTTAAAATAGGGTGCAGAATAAACAATGCAGGCATTCCTGGCACTAAACTAACATTTCCTCTGTTCATTAGTTACATTTTCAGTCTTTACAAATGAATTCCATTTTGATTTTTTTTTCAAATAATGAATTTTTATTCAAACCAAAAAATGGAAGATTTACTGTTATGCAATATTGTAATAATTGTACAAATAATATCACCACATTTGTGAACGTATATTAGACCCACCAGCTGGCGCGTATTAGACGTGTGAGGTCATTTGTTTACTCTTGAACATCGGCAAAAATTTAACATTTCAGCTACTTTGAGCTCAGTTTCAAGCCATTTATAGGTCGAAAACCAATCAAAATCATCTCTATATCTGTAACATATATTCCATTCTATCAAATGAGACCAAGAAATTGCAAATATAACTATAAAAAGTATACGAAAAAACACTGCAAAGTCGCTGTTTTAATCGAAAATTACAGTCAACCCTCCGTTTTCGTATCTCTGTTTTCGTGTGTTTCAGTTTTCGTGCAGTTTTTTCAGAGAAATTTTACCTCCGTTTTCGTTGACTACCTCCGTTTTCGTGCTTGGTACGGAACCTGTCCACCAGTGCCCCGCACATACAAAGCCCACTAGACCCCGATCCATGCACATTGTCACGCAGTGTAGCATTGTTTATTCTTGAGTGAACATCATCCCAGGAGTTCATACAAAACATTTACA
>WNWK01042062.1:0-16154 GCA_009830355.1 Cherax destructor | reverse complement strand
TTTTTTAATGATGGTAGGATTGCTGGTGTTTTTTTTCTGTTTCATAAACATGCATGATTTCAGGTATGCCTTGTTATTTTACTTACACTTGGGTCACACTACACATTCATGTACAAGCATATACGTATATATACACCCCTCTGGGTTTTTTCATTTTCTTACTAGTTCTTGTTCTTTTTTCCTTTATCCCCAGGGGGAAGTGGAACAGAATTCTTCCTCCGTAAGCCATCGTGTCGAAGGGGCAAATTAAAATGCCGGGAGCAAGGGGCAAAAAAACCCCCCTTTCTTCTGTGTATATTACTAATTGTAAAAGGAGAAATTTTCTTTTTCCCTTTTGGGGCCCCCCGCCTTGGTGGGAAACAGCCGACGGTTGGAAAGATATATACAGGGTACCTCGGGGTTACGATTTTTTTCGTTCGAGAATGCTGTTCAAGTGCCATTCCCAAAACAATTTATCCCCGGGAAAATGTAAAATAGACTAGTCCTTTTCCCCCCCAAAAATATACTTACAAAAGCTTTTAAAAAAATAAACTTACAAAAAAAGGGTTTTTTTGGGGGGACCTCGAAGGGTACCACTGTATATATATACACACAAAATATACCTGGGTTTAAAGATATTAACCCAGAGGGGGATATCTTTAACCGAAACAATCTTTAAACCCGAATCAATTTTATAAGAAATAATGGAAATAAAATTAATCCGTCCAAGACTTTCAAAAGTAGAAAAAAAAAAATTTTTTTAGAATTTTTTGACATTAAATAACACACAATTTAATGAACAATAAATAAATACACATGTATATATAGTACAATAACATGTCACTTACATTTATTGAAGAGTTGTTGATGTGTGGAGGACGGGAGGAGGGGAGAAGGTGGAGTAGTATGCTAGTGTTTGGAAGGGGAATCCCCTTCCATTAACACTGCAGGTACCAAGTTCTTTTCTGGGGTAACTTCCCTTTTTCTTTTAATGCCACACTCCCTGCATGAATGGTACTCTCCCTGCATGCCTGCTACACTCCCTGCATGCCTGCTACACTCCCTGCATGCCTGCTACACTCCCTGCATGCCTGCTACACTCCCTGCATGCCTGCTACACTCCCTGCATGCCTGCTACACTCCCTGCATGCCTGCTACACTCCCTGCATGCCTGCTACACTCCCTGCATGCCTGCTACACTCCCTGCATGCCTGCTACACTCCCTGCATGCCTGCTACACTCCCTGCATGCCTGCTACACTCCCTGCATGCCTGCTACACTCCCTGCATGCCTGCTACACTCCCTGCATGCCTGCTACACTCCCTGCATGCCTGCTACACTCCCTGCATGCCTGCTACACTCCCTGCATGCCTGCTACACTCCCTGCATGCCTGCTATACTCCCTGCATGCCTGCTACACTCCCTGCATAAATGCTACACTCCCTGCATAAATGCTACACTCCCTGCATAAATGCTACACTCCCTGCATAAATGCTACACTCCCTGCTTAAATGCTACACTCCCTGCATGAATGCTACAATCTTTATCACAGGGCTGGCACTAGGAGCTTTCTTTGGACCCATGGTAGCTTATTTAGCAGTTGCAAGCACTAAAAACAGTGGAATAATGACAATATACTGGTATAAATGCGTGGGTGGAGTGGGTTGTGGTCGCTCTCGCTTGTAAACAATAGCACACTGACGCTCCCTGGAGTGCGCGCTCAGCTGGGCGCCACGCGGACACGTCCTGTACGAATGTCGTTAACCGAAGCAAACATCGTTAACCGCAATCATTTTTTTTACGTCAAAAATATCGTTAACCGAGGTATGACTGTATATATATAGATATATATATATAGATATATAGATATATAGATTATATATATATATATATATATATATATATATATATATATATATATATATATATATATATATATATATATACACACACACCCCTGTGGATTTACTTCTATTTTCTTATTAGTTCTTGTTCTTATTTCCTCTTATCTCCATGGGGAAGTGGAACAGAATTCTTCCTTCGTAAGCCATGCGTGTCGTAAGAGGCGACTAAAATGCTGGGAGCAAGGGGCTAGTAACCCCTTCTCCTGTATATATTACTAAATGTAAAAGGAGAAACTTTCGTTTTTCCTTTTGGGCCACCCCGCTTCGGTGGGAAACGGCCGACGTGTTGAAAGAAAGAAAGAATCGCAAGTTCACTGACCCTTATAGTACCCACTTGTAGCTACAGGGAGTGTCTTGTAGCTACAGGGAGAGTGTCTTGTAGCTACAGGGAGTGTGTCTTAGCACAGGAGGTGTCTAGCACAGGGAGGGTGTCTTGTAGCTACAGGGAGGGTGTCTTGTAGCTACAGGGAGTGTGTCTTGTAGCTACAGGGAGTGTGTCTTGTAGCTACAGGGAGTGTGTCTTGTAGCTACAGGGAGTGTGTCTTGTAGCACAGGAGTGTGTCTTGTAGCTACAGGAGTGTGTCTTGTAGCCACAGGGAGTGTGTCTTGTAGCACAGGGAGTGTGTCTTGTAGCTACAGGAGTGTGTCTTGTAGCTCACAGGGAGTGTGTCTTGTAGCCACAGAGAGTGTCTTGTAGCTACAGGGAGTGTGTCTTGTAGCCACAGGGAGTGTGTCTTGTAGCTACAGGGAGTGTGTCTTGTAGCTACAGGGAGTGTGTCTTGTAGCTACAGGAGTGTGTCTTGTAGCACAGGAGTGTGTCTTGTAGCTACAGGGAGTGTGTCTTGTAGCTACAGGGAGTGTGTCTTGTAGCTACAGGGAGTGTGTCTTGTAGCTACAGGGAGTGTGTCTTGTAGCTACAGGGAGTGTGTCTTGTAGCTACAGGGAGTGTGTCTTGTAGCTACAGGGAGTGTGTCTTGTAGATACAGGGAGTGTGTCTTGTAGATACAGGGAGTGTGTCTTGTAGATACAGGGAGTGTGTCTTGTAGATACAGGGAGTGTGTCTTGTAGCTACAGGGAGTGTGTTTTGTAGCTACAGGGAGAGTGTCTTGTAGCTACAGGGAGTGTCTTGTAGCTACAGGGAGAGTGTCTTGTAGCTACAGGGAGTATGTCTTGTAGATACAGGGAGTGTGTCTTGTAGATAAAGGGAGTGTGTCTTGTAGATAAAGGGAGTGTGTCTTGTAGCTACAGGGAGTGTGTCTTGTAGCTACAAGGAGTGTGTCTTGTAGCTACAAGGAGTGTGTCTTGTAGCTACAGAGAGTGTGTCTTGTAGCTACAGGGAGTGTGTCTTGTAGCTACAGGGAATGTGTCTTGTAGCTACAGGGAGAGTGTCTTGTAACTACAGGGAGTGTGTCTTGTAGCTACAGGGAGAGTGTCTTGTAGCTACAGGGAGTGTGTCTTGTAGCTACAGGGAGTGTGTCTTGTAGCTACAGGGAGTGTGTCTTGTAGCTACAGGGAGAGTGTCTTGTAGCTACAGGGAGTGTGTCTTGTAGATACAGGGAGTGTGTCTTGTAGATACAGGGAGTGTGTCTTGTAGCTACAGGGAGTGTGTCTTGTAGCTACAGGGATTGTGTCTTGTAGCTACAGGGAGTGTGTCTTGTAGCTACAGGGAGTGTGTCTTGTAGCTACAGGGAGTGTGTCTTTTAGCTACAGGGAGAGTGTCTTGTAGCTACAGGGAGTGTTTTGTAGCTACAGGGTGTGTCTTGTAGCTACAGGGAGTGTCTTGTACTGTCATGTCAACATTATTTACTCAATCATAAAGTATGGTAATATTAACAGCTTTACGTAGTATGTTGGTAGACAGCAACCCCCCAGGGAGGTACTACCACCCAGGGAGGTACTACCACCCAGGGAGGTACTACCACCCAGGGTGGTACTACCACCCAGGGAGGTACTACCACCCAGGGTGGTACTACCACCCAGGGAGGTACTACCACCCAGAGAGGTACTGCCAAATGAGTGTAAAATGAAAACGTGTAACTGTTTTACACAATGGTAGGATTGCTGAAGTCTTCTGTCTCATAAACATGCAAGATTTCAGGTACATCTTTCTACTTCTACTTACACTTAGGTCACACTACACATGAATGTACAAGCATATATATACACACGTGGAGTATACCTGGAGAGGGTTTCGGGGGTCAACGCCCCCGCGGCCCGGTCTGGGACCAGGCCTCATGGTGAATCAGGCTGTTACTGTTGGCCGCACGCAAACCGAAGTACGAGCCACAGCCCGGCTGGTCAGGTACTGACCCCTCTAGGTTTTCTCCGATTTTCTTACTAGTTCTTGTTTTTTTCTTTTCGGGCCGCCCCGCCGCGCTCAGCTGGGCGCCACGCGGACACGTCCTGTACGAATGTCGTTAACCGAAGCAAACATCGTTAACCGCAATCATTTTTTTTACGTCAAAAATATCGTTAACCGAGGTATGACTGTATATATATATATATATAGATATATATATATAGATATATAGATTATATATATATATATATATATATATATATATATATATATATATATATATATATATATATATATATATATAACACACACACCCTGTGGATTTACTTCTATTTTCTTATTAGTTCTTGTTCTTATTTCCTCTTATCTCCATGGGAAGTGGAACAGAATTCTTCCTTCGTAAGCCATGCGTGTCGTAAGAGGCGACTAAAATGCTGGGAGCAAGGGCTAGTAACCCTTCTCCTGTATATATTACTAAATGTAAAAGGAGAAACTTTCGTTTTTCCTTTTGGGCCACCCCGCTTCGGTGGGAAACGGCCGACGTGTTGAAAGAAAGAAAGAATCGCAAGTTCACTGACCCTTATAGTACCCACTTGTAGCTACAGGGAGTGTCTTGTAGCTACAGGGAGGGTGTCTTGTAGCTACAGGGAGTGTGTCTTGTAGCTACAGGGAGTGTGTCTTGTAGCTACAGGGAGTGTGTCTTGTAGCTACAGTGAGTGTGTCTTGTAGCTACAGGGAGTGTGTCTTGTAGCTACAGGGAGTGTGTCTTGTAGCTACAGGGAGTGTGTCTTGTAGCTACAGGGAGTGTGTCTTGTAGCTACAGGGAGTGTGTCTTGTAGCTACAGGGAGTGTGTCTTGTAGCTACAGAGAGTGTCTTGTAGCTACAGGGAGTGTGTCTTGTAGCTACAGGAGTAGGTTCTTGTAGCTACAGGAGTGTGTCTTGTAGCTACAGGGAGTGTGTCTTGTAGCTACATGGAGGTCTTGTAGCTACAGGAGGTGTCTTGTAGCTACAGGAGTGTGTCTTGTAGCTCACAGGGAGTGTGTCTTGTAGCTACAGGGTGTGTCTTTAGCTACAGGGAGGTGTCTTGTAGCACGGGAGTGTGTCTTGTAGCTACAGGGAGTGTGTCTTGTAGATACAGGAGTGTCTTGTAGATACAGGGAGTGTGTCTTGTAGATACAGGAGTGTGTCTTGTAGATACAGGAGTGTGTCTTGTAGCTACAGGGAGTGTGTCTTGTAGCTACAGGGAGTGTAACCGTTGTCTTGTAGCTACAGGTCTAGTACAGGGAGTGTGCTTGTAGCTACAGGGAGTGTGTCTTGTAGCTACAGGAGGTGTCTTGTAGCTACAGGGAGTGTGTCTTGTAGATACAGGGAGTGTGTCTTGTAGATACAGGAGGTGTCTTGTAGTACAGGGAGGTGTCTTGTAGCTACAGGAGTTGTCTTGTAGAAAGGGAGTGTGTCTTGTAGCTAAGGAGTGTGTCTTGTAGCTACAGGGAGTGTGTCTTGTAGCTACAAGGGAGTGTGTCTTGTAGCTACAAGGAGTGTGTCTTGTAGCCAGATACAGAGAGTGTGTCTTGTAGCTACAGGAGTGTGTCTTAGGTGGTCAGCTACAGGGAATGTGTCTTGTAGCTACAGGGAGAGTGTCTTGTAACTACAGGGAGTGTTCTTGTAGCTACAGGGAGAGTGTCTTGTAGCTACAGGGAGTGTGTCTTGTAGCTACAGGGAGTGTGTCTTGTAGCTACAGGGAGTGTGTCTTGTAGCTACAGGGAGAGTGTCTTGTAGCTACAGGGAGTGTGTCTTGTAGATACAGGGAGTGTGTCTTGTAGATACAGGGAGTGTGTCTTGTAGCTACAGGGAGTGTGTCTTGTAGCTACAGGGAGTGTGTCTTGTAGCTACAGGGAGTGTAGTCTTGTAGCTACAGGGAGTGTGTGCTTGTAGCTACAGGGAGTGTGTTTCTTTTTAGCTACAGGGAGAGTGTCTTGTAGCTACAGGGAGTGTTTTGTAGCTACAGGGTGTGTCTTGTAGCTACAGGGAGTGTCTTGTACTGTCATGTCAACATTATTTACTCAATCATAAAGTATGGTAATATTAACAGCTTTACGTAGTATGTTGGTAGACAGCAACCCCCCAGGGAGGTACTACCACCCAGGGAGGTACTACCACCCAGGGAGGTACTACCACCCAGGGAGGTACTACCACCCAGGGTGGTACTACCACCCAGGGAGGTACTACCACCCAGGGTGGTACTACCACCCAGGGAGGTACTACCACCCAGAGAGGTACTGCCAAATGAGTGTAAAATGAAAACGTGTAACTGTTTTACACAATGGTAGGATTGCTGAAGTCTTCTGTCTCATAAACATGCAAGATTTCAGGTACATCTTTCTACTTCTACTTACACTTAGGTCACACTACACATGAATGTACAAGCATATATATACACACGTGGAGTATACCTGGAGAGGGTTTCGGGGGTCAACGCCCCCGCGGCCCGGTCTGGGACCAGGCCTCATGGTGAATCAGGCTGTTACTGTTGGCCGCACGCAAACCGAAGTACGAGCCACAGCCCGGCTGGTCAGGTACTGACCCCTCTAGGTTTTCTCCGATTTTCTTACTAGTTCTTGTTTTTTTCTTTTCGGGCCGCCCCGCCTCAGTGGGATACACCCAGTGTGTTGGAAGAAGAATTTAGTAAATGTAAAAAGAAAAAAAACTTTGTTCTTTTTCGGGTCACTGCCTTGGTGGAAGACAGCCAATGACTTATAACAATAATAATAAAAATAATAATAAAAACCTCGCTGCCTGAAACCAAGTGTCTTATAGTCTAGTCTTTTAATCAAACTGTCACCAATAAGCCCCTTACACTCGACTCCTCTACTGACCTATTCTACAATGCGATTTTCTTTGTAAGTGCATTAAAAATGTGCATACAAATATTAATAAGAGCGTATTATGAAGGCCTTTACACATGCTATTAAATTTTGGATGCAGAGTTTAAACTGCAGTTACACAACTGTACTATATACAGAAGAGCCTTTCAAGAGAGTTGACTGTACATGAGGGCCCCGCTTAAAAAGCAGGTTAGGTTCCGGGCTACTGTAGGGCCCCACTTATACAGCAGGTCAAGTTCCGGGCTACTGTAGGGCCCCACTTATACAGCAGGTCAAGTTCCAGGCTACTGTAGGGCCCCATTTATACAGCAGGTTAAGTTCTGGGCTACTGTAGGGCCCCACTTATACAGCAGGTCAAGTTCCAGGCTACTGTTGGGCCCCATTTATGCAGCAGGTTATGTTCCGGGCTACGACTCTATAGCAAAAATTGCTGTAAAGTGAAACATAGCCTTTCTTTCACTTTCAAATGCATATAAAAGCCTGATAACATGTTTACACTATCATATATTAAGTGAACAACAGAGTTAGGCCTAAAAAATCCACATACAGTACATACATTACTTACCTTAAAATATTTTCATCCTTAGCTTATTGTGAGTGGTGAATATATTTATTGTAGGAAGTCTGAATAAATGAAGAATGGCTATAACTGACAATGGCTGTATTAGCGAAGCGCTGTAAAGCGGGGCCAGCTTGTATATGAAAGTTCTGAGGTTGCCTCTGCTGCTTTCCCTGCTCAGGAACCTTAAAGTAAGCAAAATACCTGCTTGTTCTGGAGCGGGGTGTGGACGGCTGGTCCAGGGGAGAAGCAGTAAACAGGCGCGCAGCGTCCTGGCTGTCATCCGATGCCTGAGTGGCCTCGCTGCTGTCGTTCCCTCTGCAACACACGAGTCTGGGGGTTAGCTGTTACAAGCACAACCAAACTGACAGCAGAGTCTCTCGGCCAAAGATGCCACGGCAGCCGGAGTCGCAGAAGCATTGTACAGAAATAGAAAACAAAGTCACAATACCATGGCTGGAACAATTCACCAAAAACCTGCACTCAGGTGAGGATCATATGGATGACATTTCAGTCCATCCTGAACCACTGTCAGTACTGTACTGATACTCTTCCATCTGATTGAGGGTCAGAATAATGCTTGCACATGTTCACCCAACACAAGGTGCCAAGTTAGCCTTCTTGACTCATCTTTTACTCTCCAATGAACACCAAAATAATTATCATTATTATTATAATGGTTCCTCTTCTTTCAATGCACCAGCCATATCCCACCAAGGCAGGGTGGCCCAAAAAGAAAAACAAAAGTTTCTCTTTATAAATTTAGTAATGTATACAGAAGGGGTTACTAGCCCCTTGCTGCCTGCATTTTAGTCGCCTCTTATGACACACATGGCTTACAGCGGAAGGATTCTTCTTCACTTCCCATGGAGTGTTATTATTATTACAGTGGACCCCCGGATTTCATACTGCTCCCAACTCGAATAATTACATAAGTGTATTTTTGTAAGTGCTTTTTTAAGTACAGTGGTCCCTCGGTTTTCATGCATCTCCAAACTTGAACATTTATGTAAGTATATTTTCGTAAGTGCTGTTGCAAGTGTATTTTTGGGGGTCTGAAATAGACTAACCTACGTGACATTATTTCTTAAGGAAGTAAATTCGTTTGGTAATGGCACTTGAGCAGCATTCTGGAACAAATTTTCGGCGAAAACCGAGGGACAACTGTATATTTTTGGGGGTCTAATGGACTAATCTAATTTACATTATTCCTTATGGGAACAAATTCGTTTGGTAACGGCACTCGAACAGCATTCTGGAACGAATTATGGCCAATAACCGGGGGTCCACTGTATAGTCATAAAGAATAATCTTAGTCTTATATTAATGGTATTCAATACAGGTACTGTATATATTGTATACATGTAGCTGAACACACACCGAGGTTGAGGGACTGACTACATCAAACTCACTACTACTTCAAAACTGAAGGACTGACCACCTCAGATCTACATCTCCACTTCCATTGTCACCTCTGTATTTTGACTGAAGAAGACTGCAGAGCAGGCTATTACTGTAACCTCCAAATTACTATTGGTTTTGACTACAGTGGAACCCCGACTTACGATGTTATCATCTTACGTTATTTTCGATAACCGATATTTATAACGTAAGAAATTTGATTGTGACTTACGATGTTTGCTTCGTTTACCGACATTCGTACCGGACCTGTCCGCTTGGCGCCCAGCTGAGCGCGCACTCCAGGGAGCGTCAGTGCTATTGTTTACAAGCGAGAGCGACCACCCACCCACACCAACGCATTCATACCAGTATATTGTCATTATTCCACTGTTTTTAGTGCTTGCAACTGCTAAATAAGCTACCATGGGTCCAAGGAAAGATCCTAGTGCTAAGCCTGTGGCAAAGAGGAACAGAAATATATGTACGATAGAAGTGAAGAAGGAGATAATAGAAAAATATGAAAGTGGAGTGCGTATCAGTGAGCTGGCCAGGCTGTATGGTAAACCCTATTCTACCATCGCTACCATTGTGGATAAGAAATATTCAAGTAAAATCAAGGAAGCTGTTGTTGCAAAAGGTGCATCTGTGATCACAAAACACAGACCACAAGTGCTGGAAAATGTGGAAAGGTTGTTGTTGGTGTGGATCAACGAGAAACAGTTAGCAGGAGATACTGTTTCGGAGGGAATAATATGTAAAAAAGCAAGGCAGTTGCATGATGATCTCCTTAAGAAAATGCCTGCAACGAGTGAAGTGAGCGAATTTAAAGCCAGCAGAGGCTGGTTTTACAAATTTAAGAATCGAAGTGGCATACATAGTGTTGTGAGGCATGGTGAGGGAGCCAGTTGTGACAAAAGTGCGGCTGAAAAATATGTGCCTGAATTCCAGGAGTACCTAGAGGCTGAACAATTCCTCCCCCAACAAGTGTTTAATTGTGATGAAACAGGCCTGTTTTGGAAGAAAATGCCCAACAGGACCTACATTACTCAGGAGGAAAAGGCACAGCCAGGACATAAGCCTATGAAAGACAGGCTAACTTTGATGCTTTGTGCCAATGCCAGTGGTGATTGCAAAGTGAAGCCTTTACTGGTGTATCTTTTGAAAATCCCGAGTGTTTGGCAGATGCGGTGTCAGCAAGTCTAACTTGTGTGTGATGTGGAAGTCTAACAAAAAGGCTTGGGTCACAAAGGACATTTTCTTAGATTGGTTCAATGAAGTGTTTGGCCCCAGTGTGAAGAAATATCTATTGGACAATAATTTGCCACTTAAGTGCCTCCTGATAATGGACAATGCTCCTTGTCATCCTCCAAACTTGGTAGAGAAAATTGTGGAGGAGTTTAAATTCATCAAAGTGAAGTTCTTGCCCCCTAATACCACTCCTCTCCTCCAGCCCATGGACCAGCAGGTCATTTCCAACTTTAAAAACTCTATACCAAAGCAATGTTTCAAAAGTGCTTTGATGTGACCACAGACATGAACATAACCCTAAGAGAATTTTGGAAAAACATTTCCATATGCTGCATTGTGTACACCTTATAGGTAAGGCTTGGGAGGGAGTGACTACCAGGACTTTGAACTCTGCCTGGAGAAAATTGTGGCCAGACTGTGTCCTAGAGAGGATTTTGAAGGTTTTGGGGCTGAGCCTCAGAACCCTGAGCCTGAGCCTGAGCCTGTTTTGGAAGAAATTGTGGAATTGGGCAAGTCTTTGGGGTTAGAGGTGAGTGGTGAGGATGTGGAACAGTTGGTGGAGGAGCACAAGGAAGAGCTAACCACTGAAGATCTGCAAGAGCTTCAACAGCAACTGGAACAAGAGAGCAGAGGTCAGGACAATGGTTCAGAGGAGGAGGTGGAGGTGGAACAAAAATGGAAGAATGTGCCTTCTTCAAGGATTAGGGAGATCTGTGCCAAATGGAGTGATGTGCAAGCATTTATGGATGAATATCACCCTAACCATGCTGTTGCAGGCCGTGCTGGCAACCTGTACAATGACACAGTGGTGTGTCATTTCAGGGATGTGTTAAAGAATCGCCAGACACAGAGCTCCCTGGACAAATTTGTTGTTAGAAAGAGGTCTAGTGACTCTCAAGCTGGTCCTAGTGGCATTCAAAGAAAAAGGGAAGTAACCCCAGAAAAGAACTTACCACCTGCAGTGTTAATGGAAGGGGATTTCCCTTCCAAACACTAGCATACTACTCCACCTTCTCCCCTCCTCCCGTCCTCCACACATCAACAACTCTTCAATAAATGTAAGTGACATGTTATTGTACAATATTTGCATGTGTATTTATGTATTCTTTATTCAATTATTTATTATTTAATGTCCAAAAGTTCTAAAAAATATTTTATTTAACTACTTTTGGAAGTCTTGGACGGATTAAATTTATTTCCATTATTTCTTATGGGGAAAATTGATTCGTTTAACGATTGTTTCGCCTTAAAATATGCCCTCTCTGACGGATTAATATCGTAAGTCGGGGTACCACTGTAATTTTCATCCTTAACCCTTTCAGGGTCCACAGGCCCTCTCCGAAACTCGTTCTCAGGGTCCCAAATTTTTCGGAAAAAAAAAAAATTATTTTTCTTATGAAATGATAGAGAATCTTTTTCCGATCACAACGACACCAAAATTATGAAATTTGATCAAAAACTAACGGAATTATGCTTTCGCGAAGTTAGCGGTATCAATGACATTTATGCATCAGTGATTTCGCTCACTTTGAGCCCTATTTTCGGCAAATTCCAATGTTTCAGTCTACTAAAATTATAGCTATTTTGCTAGAATTCCATTTGTTCTATCAAATGAGTACAAGAAACAGCCAATTTACCGATTTCAACTACCCAATAAGGTGGTCAGAAATTCGCAATTTGGCCAATTTCACACAATTTTCAAAAGATGCCAATTTCAAAATAGGGTCCAGAATAAATGAGACAGACATTCCTGGCACTCAAATAACATTTTATCTGTTCATTAGTCACGTCTCCAGGCCGCTTTTACATTACTTTTGCTTTCCATTTTGAATTTTTATTCTCACAAAAAATAAAAGATTTACTGTTATGTATACAACTGCATCATTGTAAAACTGGTATAAATAATATCAGCGCACTTGTGCAAGAATATTATCCTACCCAGTTGATGTGTATTGGACGCATGGCGTGATTTGTTTCTCTTGAACATAGGCAAAAATTGAACATTTTTGCTACTTTGCGTTCAGTTTCAAGGTACAGTGGACCCTCGGTTAATGAATACCCCGGAAATCGTGCAATTATGTAAGTATAATTTTGTAAGTTCTTGTGGAAGTGTATTTTTGGGGGTCTGAAATAGACTAACCTACGTGAAATTTTTCCTTAAGGGAGTAAATTCGTTCGGTAATGGCACTTGAGCAGACTTCAGGAGTGAAGTTTTTACGAAACTCGGGGGTCCACTGTACTTGTCATCGTGAAACCAGTCAAAATTATCTCTATTTCTGTAATATATCATCCATTCTATCAAATGAGACTAAGAAAACGAGAATACAAGCATAAATACCATAGGAAAATAGACTGCAAAGTCGCTGTTTTAAACCAAAAACACGGTCAGTTGTTTTTTTTCCTCATTATGCACTGTGTGGTGCAGGATTTTTTTTATACTGTGCACACTGACCGCACAGACCCATTCTATCACATCTAGACCTACCAGCCTGTTTCTGCTTGATTTGAGGGTGCTAGAATTTAGGCATACTAGTACGTACGTCGAAAACCCTGGTGCGTAAGTCGTACTAGTACGGCCAAAAAACTGAAAGGGTTAAAGTGAGGTTCCTTGACACTAGTGAGAAGCTCCTGATATCAGGAACTGAACCTGACTTCCACTGTCTCACACTAGATTGAACTTCTTTACCTCCAATTCCCACAAGTTCTGTAGAAATACAAAATACAGCAAGTCTTCAACTTACGAACACGTTGAGAATCTTTTGTGTTGTGTATAATAGCATTAGTGGACCCCTGGTTTTCGTACAGCTCCAAACTCGAACAATTATGTAAGTGTATTTTTGTAAGTGCTTTTGTAAGTGTATTTTTGGGGGTTTAAAAGGACTAATCTAATTTACATTATTCCTTATGGGAACAAATTCGTTTGGTAACGGCACTTGAGCAGCCTTCTGGAACAAATTATTTACGAAAACCAGGGGTCCACTGTATTATTTTATCATTAATGTGTACAATATTATCCATGGGGAAGTGGAACAGAATTCTTCCTCCGTAAGCCATGCGTGTCGTAAGAGGCGACTAAAATGCCGGGGGCAAGGGGCTAGTAACCCCTTCTCCTGTATATATTACTAAATGTAACAGGAGAAACTTTCGTTTTTCCTTTTGGGCCACCCCGCCTCGGTGGGAAACGGCCGACATGTTGAAAGAAAGAAGAAGTGTACAATATTATTACCATAATTCATGGCAGTTTATAGTATGCAGGGTGGTTTTTGGAGACATTTTATGGAAAAAAATGTGTCTAATAAGCCGTGAAATACGTTATACACAATTCAGGTCCCCAACGTGTTTGTAAATTGAAGACTTCCAGTATTATGAACATTATACACAATTCAGAAGGTCCCCAATGTGTTTTTATACAAAAAAGGGTGATATTGGAGTGCATGTTGAAAGCCCAGGGTTATGTGGAGCATTTTGATCAACCGTAGTTCCAAGACTGTTGACAGATGTGGACACTTAGTGTAAGTCACAATGAAAAGTTACAAACATTTGTAGACTTTGTGAGAGAGTGGAACAAGGATGAAAACTCTTGTCAATAGTAAGTGCATAAATACAGACAGGCCCCGCTTATACAGCAGGTTAGGTTCCAGGCTACTGTAGAGCCCCGCTTATACAGCAGGTTAGGTTCCAGGCTAGTGTAGGGCCCTGCTTATACATCAGGTTAGGTTCCAGGCTAGTGTAGGGCCCTGCTTATACAGCAGGTTAGGTTCCAGGCTAGTGTATGGCCCTGCTTATACAGCAGGTTAGGTTCCAGGCTACTGTAGGGCCCAGCTTATACATCAGGTTAGGTTCCAGGCTAGTGTAGGGCCCTGCTTATACAGCAGGTTAGGTTCCAGGCTACTGTAGGGCCCTGCTTATACAGCAGGTTAGGTTCCAGGCTGCTGTAGGGCCCAGCTTATACAGCAGGTTAGGTTCCAGGCTACTGTAGGGCCCTGCTTATAAAGCAGGTTAGGTTCCAGGCTATTGTAGGGCCCCACTTATACAACAGGTTAGGTTTCAGGCTACTGAAGAGCCCCATTTATACAGCAGGATAGGTTCCAGGCTACTGTAGGGCCCCGCTTATACAGCAGGTTAGGTTCCAGGCTAGTGTAGGGCCCTGCTTATACAGCAGGTTAGGTTCCAGGCTACTGTAGGGCCCTGCTTATACAGCAGGTTAGGTTCCAGGCTACTGTAGGGCCCTGCTTATACAACAGGTTAGGTTCCAGGCTACTGTAGGGCCCCACTTATACAACAGGTTAGGTTTCAGGCTACTGAAGAGCCCCATTTATACAGCAGGATAGGTTCCAGGCTACTGTAGGGCCCCGCTTATACAGCAGGTTAGGTTCCAGGCTACTGTAGGGTCCCGCTTATACAGCAAGTTAGGTTCCAGGCTACTGTAGGTACCCCGCTTATACAGCAAGTTAGGTTCCAGGCTACTGTAGGTGCCCTGCTTATACAGCAGGTTAGATTCCAGGCTACTATAGGGCCCTGCTTATACAGCAGGTTAGGTTCCAGGCTACTGTAGGGCCCCACTTATACAGCAGGTTAGGTTCCAGGCTACTGTAGGGCCCCACTTATACAGTAGGTTAGGTTCTAGGCTACTGTTATAAAGTGAAACAGCCTTTTTTTCACTTTCAAATGCATATAAAAGCCTGATAACATATTTACACGATCATGCATTAAGTGAGCAATAAAGCTAGGCCTAAAAAATGCATATACAGTACACACATTACTTACTTTAAAATATTTTCTTCCATAGCTCGATTACTAGTGCACTCAGCTCACACACTGAGGTCCAGGGATTTAATCCCCAGTACAGCTGGAAAACATTAGGATGAGTTTCCATAAGACACCTGCCGTCCATCTTCACCCATCAGTATAAAATGGGTACCTGGGTGTTAGTCGACTGGTCTGGGTCGCATCCTGGGACAAAATTGCCCTAATTTGTGGGAAATGCTCTGCATAACAACGGACTTTCTATATAGTAATGTCACTGATGTCAGCTAAGCCTGTATACCTTGTACATGTACTTGTGGAAATAAGCTATTACAGACACTCCTCACTTAGCGATGTACAGTGTACCCTTGGATTACGTTATTAATCCGTTCCAGAGGGCTTAACTTAAACCGAATTTAACTTAATCCGAATCTATTTTCCACATAAGAAATAATGGAAATTCAATTAATCCGTTCCAAACACCCAAAAGTATTAAAATAAATATTGTTTACACATTAACTTACACAGAAAAGATTGATATATGTATATATAAATTACCACAAATAAATAAAACAGTATAATAACTTAACACTTACCTTTATTCAAGAGTTGTTGATGTGTGGAAGATGGAAGGAGGGGGGAGGAAGTAGTATGCTAGTGTTTGGAAGGGGAATCCCCTTCCATTAACACTGCAGGTACCAAGTTCTTTTCTGGGGTTACTGTCCTCATTCTTTTAATGCCACTAGGACCAGGTTGAGAGTCACTGGACCCCTCTCTAACCAAAAATCTGTCCAGGGAGCTCTGTGTCTGGCATTTCTTTAAAACATCCCTGAAATGGGACACCACATTGTCATTGTACATGTGGCCAGCACGGCCTGCAACAGCTTTGTTAGGGTAATAATCATCCATAAATCTGTGTACATTAGTCCATTGGGCACAAATCTCTTTAATCTTTGAAGAAGGCAACATCTTCCATCTCTCTTCCTCCTCCTCCTCTGGACCATTTTCCTGAACTGTGGTCTGTTGCTGTTGCAGATGAAGCTCTTGCAGATCTGTAGTGGTTATCTCTTCATTGTCTTCCTCCACCAACTCTTCCACATCCTCGGCACAATTATTATTATTATTATTATTA
>WNWK01042061.1:0-16154 GCA_009830355.1 Cherax destructor | reverse complement strand
AATGGTGACCTAAACAGTATCCATAAGATACCCTTTGATGCATACATATCAGGTAAATTAATAAAAATGTAGAAAAAACAGCAAATCCCAAAATTGACCTAAAGGACCCAAAATCGGGAACCCTACCTGACAATTTAAGCCTCTTATCTGCCAGCTGCTTCAAAACTGTTGTTAAAAATCACCTTTTCCTCATGTGATTCTTATAACAATAATGTTGAACAATTCTTTCAACCTTAAATATATATAAAACTGTTTTTTCTCATATACTTGTATTATAATCTAGCATTAAAGAGATAGTCTGTCTGCTTGTTTGTTTTTTTTGTCATTAAGTAATGCCATTGTAATTATGTACCTAGTCTTTATTCTCAAATTCAACATCTCTCATTTCCTCTGATTTAGTTGTATTTTTTTTCAGATAAAATTTGTTTTAGAAATTAGAAATGAAACTATTAATGTCACTAGTCACTGCTTCAAATTTGAGTGCTTGTTTGACTGTTTCTAATGTAAAACAAAATTGTAATTGTGAACTTAATAGACTATCCCCAATTAGTTTTCTTATGTACAGTGATTTTAAAAAATAATAATAATAATAATAATAATAATAATAATAATATTATTTACTACAAGTACATGTACAAGGTATACAGGCCTGCTGACATCAATGACATACAGTGATATCCCAAGTTTCGTACAGCTCCCAACTCGAACAATTATGTAAGTGTGTTATTGTAAGTGCTTTTGTAATGTATTTTTGTGGGTCTGAAATGGACTAATCTAATTTACATTATTCCTTATGGGAACAAATTCATTCGGTAACGGCACTCGAACAGCCTTCTGGAGAATTATGGCTGAAACTCTGGGTACCATTGTACTTAAAGGGCCACTTGTTATGCAGAGCATTTCGGGCAAATTGTTCCTTGTCCCAGGATCCCCCCAAACCAGTCGACTAACTCCTTAGGTACCCATTTTACTGATGGGTGAACATAGACAACCGGTGTAAAGAAACATGCCCAATGTTTCTACCTGCACGGAATCGAACACAGACCCCCGCAGTGTGAAGCAAGAGCTCTAGTAATCAGGCCACGGGGCACCGTAAATATGTATACAGTGGACCCCCCCGGTTAGTCATTATTTTGTTCCCGAATGCTGTTCAAGTGCCCTTCGAGCAATTTGTTCCCATAAGGAATAAAGTAAATTAGATTAGTCCTTTTTGACCCCCAAAAAAACACTTACAAAACACTTTAAAAATACACTTAAAAAAATACAAAAAAACTTACAAAAACACTTACAAAAATACACTTACAAAAACACCTACAAAATACACTTACAAAAGCACTTACAAAAATACATTTTCTTTTTTGAGTTTGGAGCAGTCGTAATCCAGGGGTCCACTGTATATAAAATATAAATATGCTCCTTATTCAGCCTTATTTGTATACATTTAATGTGGCCTGGTGGCTAAAGCTCTCGCTTCACATGGCAAGGGTTCGGGTAGAAACATTGGGCATGTTTTCTTACTCCGTTGTCTATGTTCCCCATCAGTAAAATGGGTACCTGGGTGTTAGTCAACTGGTGTGGGTCGCATCCTGGGACAAAATTGACCTAATTTTCCCGAAATGCTCTGCATAACAAGCGACTTTCTATATAGTAGTATGTTTGATGTCAGCTAGGACTGTATACCTTGTCTGTACTTGTAGAAATAAGGATATTATTATTATAATGTTTATTGCCCTTGTAGTCTTAAGTTAGGCTTAAGCTTGCTCGAAATGCTCTGCATAACCATGGGCTTTCAACATGTATTCAAGTGTCACCCATTTCTGTATAAACAATGTATCATGTGGAAATAAACTTTGAATTTGAAATTTGAATTTGAATCTACACAACATGCATAAGTGAATAAAATGCATCTCCCAATGTAGTCTTTTGAGTCCCATACTGTTTCTGTGTAATGTAAATTATATGCAATTAGTGTCAAGTGTAAACTTCTGTTGCATGCAAATGATAGTGCTCTGTTAGTCTTAGGTAAAGACCAGCATGATATAGCTAATGTACTATCACTTGAACTTGAGTCCTGTAGCAATGGTTTGTCTGGTACAAAAATTAAACTGAAATATGTAAATACTTTTAATAAGTGCAGTGGTGAGTCCATCACAACATTACTTTCAGTGAAATATCTGAGAATGCCCTTTGATCCATACATATCATGATAATAATAATAATGATAAATGATAATTTATTATCTGTTTGTAGTTACAGGAGCAGAGCCATGATCATTGTATTCTGTCTTCAATAATTTACTCATCATATAGTTTTTTAACATTTCCAGTGATTGTAGCACTTATTAGTCCCTCTTTTAATTCATTCCATAGGTCTACCACTCTGTCAAGAAAAAATTTCTAATATCCCTTCAGCTCCATTTTTTCCTCAGTTTACAACTGTGAATGCTTGTTCAAAATTTAAAAATTAAAAATTCTTTAATTACACATGTTACATTGTATAAAATCAGATGACATTTAATATAGCACATAGAAAACCTCTGGCTATGCAGAGCATTTCAGACAAGCTTAAACCTAACTTAAGACTAAAAGGACAGTAAACTTTTACATATATGTATAAAAGACATTAACCCTTAAACTGTCCACACGTAGATCTACGTTCACCTGCGTAGTGCTCCAAATATTTTGAAAAAAAAAAGTTTTTTTTTTATTTTAAATGAAGAGTGCATTTTTATAAATGGTATACGATAAAAAAAAATTTAGGGCCAGTACTTACCGAGATATAAGCCCGTGAAGTTGAAGCTGGATGCTCACCTGATGGCAACATTCACTCCTGCCACTTGCAAAAGTGTAAGTAAGTAAGTAAGTTTATTCAGGTATACACCTTTATACACCAATATACCTTTTTTTCTCGTTTTTATTTTAATTTATAAATTTTTTATGTTCTGATAATTACAATTTATAGTAGTTCTTGTGATTTCATAACCAATCTTTGTTCTGACACTAATATTAGGTACTGAAATAGTCACAATCACACCCACAGGTGAACATTTTCACCTGCCTGGGTCATTTACTATTGTCTAGAAATATATACAAAGTATTTATAGGTCGCTGCAATGTTTTAGACACGCTGGAGTATACCTTGAAGCATGGTGTTATGACAAGTGCCAGCAAACTGCTGACAGGCAGTGACACTTGATGAATGTGCACTCAGGGAACACTGCTTTGTTTTCACTGTTACACACAAAAATGTTTGTGTCTATCTGTCTGTATCTGTCTGTCCATCTGTCTGTATCTGTCTATCTGTCTGTCCATCTGTCTGTATCTGTCTATCTGTCTGTATCTGTCTATCTGTCTGTATCTGTCTATCTGTCTGTATCTGTCTGTCTGTCTGTATCTGTCTATCTGTCTGTATCTGTCTATCTGTCTGTATCTTTCTATCTGTCTGTATCTGTCTATCTGTCTGTATCTGTCTATCTGTCTGTATCTGTCTATGTCTGTATCTGTCTATGTCTGTATCTGTCTATCTGTCTGTATCTATCTATATGTCTGTATCTATCTATCTGTCTGTATCTATTTATCTGTCTGTATCTATCTATCTGTATCTCTATCTGTCTGTCTATCTGTATCTATCTGTCTATCTGTATCTGTCTGTATCTGTCTGTCTGTATCTGTCTGTCTGTGTCTGCCTAGCTCTGCTTATCTGTCTTCCTGTGTGCCTGGAGTATATGAAACTCCTTGAAGAATGGTGTGTTGACAAGTGTCAGATAACGCTTGACAGCCCAGTGACATTTGATAAATGTCAGCAGTGCTGGAGGGAACCCTCCCTTTTTCAATGTTACACATGTCTGTCTGTCTGTATCTGTCTATCTGTCTGTTTGTCTAGCTATGCTTATGTCTGTCTAACTCTCTTTATCTGTCTTTCTGTCTGCCTGTGTGTGTGTCTTTCCGTCTGCTTGTCTCTCAGTCTCAGAGTGCGGCTCGTAAACCAACAGGTATTATACACGATGCAGAAGTGACAATGCGTATTACTTGCCAGTCATGCTTATTATGTCTTATATCTACAAGCATTGTATAGCACTTTGCCTGGAATTTTTGGGTTATCCTAGGTAATTTACACTATGTATAATAACTGTACTTATTTGTACATGTGAGAGAGAGACAGAGATATAGGACAGATAGATATAGATAGATATATAGACAGACAAAGATATAGACAGACAAAGATATAGACAGATAGACAGAGTTATAGACAGATAGACTGAGATATAGACAGCCAGAGACAGCCAAAGCCAGCCAGCCTGCCGAATACATAAGAACATAAGAAAGAAGGAACACTGCAGCAGGCCTACTGGCCCATGCAAGGCAGGTCCATATCACCCCCCAGCTTAGACCAATGACCCACCTAGTCAGGTCACATCCTCTGAAGGAAGGAGCATAGCATCAGACCTAGTAGCACAAGCAAGTCAGGACCAACTCGCACCCACCCACAGCCACTCATGTATTTATCTAACCTATTTTTACTTTCCTCTTATAAGGGAAGTGTTAATGCACATGACATCAGTGAATCCCTGGTGTTTGCCACACTATTTGCTCTAGCTGGCACTCAATTGAACTGGTGCTCCCACAAGGTACTAAGTGGTCCCAGATTTTTTTAATACTGCGCACACTGAGGGCGCAGACCCATTCTCTCATGTCTAGGCGACTCAGGCCTATCGCACTAAATTTGAAGGAATGAAAAATAAAACGTAGATCTACGTTTGGAGCAGTATGCACACGAACATATATGTATACGTTTGGACAGTTTTAGGGTTAAAGATAGACATTAAACCTTTTGCTGTCCGTCACACAGAGCCACATCATTGAGGCCAGGGAATGTCACGTAAGTCTAAATCATGACCTCAGCTTGCTCAGATAAGCTGTGAGCAGTAAATTTTGACCTAGTTATGAGAGAATGGGTCTGTGTGGTGAGTGTGCACCATATAAACAAAATCTTGTCCCACATGGTGCATAATGGGAAAAACCAAATACAGTGGACCCCCGGAAATCGGCTGGTCTGATTATCGGCCGGCTCGATTATCGATCTCTTTTTTCGGCCCAATTTTACCCGATTATCGGCCCTCGTCCCAGACCTGTCCGCCTGCCCCGCGCTTGCGCGCCTCGCCTTGCAGGTGTCGTAAGCCAGTCTCGCTTTGTTTACAATTGAGTGAACATTACCCAGCGTGCTCATTCAAGCATTTCAAAATAACTTTATTGTTTTTAGTGTTTGTCACTGTGAAATATAAGTCACCATGGGTCCAAAGAAGCTTCCTAGTGGCACCCCTGTGGTAGCAGGCAGGCAGGGAGTGTAGCATTCATGCAGGGAGTGTAGCATTCATGCAGGGAGTGTAGCATTCATGCAGGGAGTGTAGCATTCATGCAGGGAGTGTAGCATTCATGCAGGGAGTGTAGCATTCATGCAGGGAGTGTAGCAGGCATGCAGGGAGTGTAGCAGGCATGCAGGGAGTGTAACAGGCATGCAGGGAGTGTAACAGGCATGCAGGGAGTGTAGCAGGCATGCAGGGAGTGTAGCAGGCATGCAGGGAGTGTAGCAGGCATGCAGGGAGTGTAGCAGGCATGCAGGGAGTGTAGCAGGCATGCAGGGAGTGTAGCAGGCATGCAGGGAGTGTAGCAGGCATGCAGGGAGTGTAGCAGGCAAGCAGGGAGTGTAGCAGGCATGCAGGGAGTGTAGCAGGCATGCAGGGAGTGTAGCAGGCATGCAGGGAGTGTAGCAGGCATGCAGGGAGTGTAGCAGGCATGCAGGGAGTGTAGCAGGCATGCAGGGAGTGTAGCAGGCATGCAGGGAGTGTAGCAGGCATGCAGGGAGTGTAGCAGGCATGCAGGGAGTGTAGCAGGCATGCAGGGAGTGTAGCAGGCATGCAGGGAGTGTAGCAGGCATGCAGGGAGTGTAGCAGGCATGCAGGAAATGTAGCAGGCATGCAGGGAGTGTAGCAGGCATGCAGGGAGTGTAGCAGGCATGCAGGGAGTGTAGCAGGCAGGCAGGGAGAGTAGCAGGCAGGCAGGGAGTGTAGCACGCATGCAGGGAGAGTAGCAGGAAGGCAGGGATTGGTGATTCCCCTTCCAAACTCTAAGCCCTCCCTCACTCCTCCTCCCTATCTTCCAGATGCCATCAACAATCTTCAATAAAGGTAAGTAAATGTTATTTTAAATGTTTATTTTAATATTTATTTATAAACCTAATACTGTATGTAGTATTTATGTATGTTTTGTGTTTGTAAAACTATAGTTAATCTTTACAAAATAATTTTTTTTTTAATATTTTTGGGTGTCTGGAACGGATTAATTGTGTTTACATTATTTCTTATGGGAAATAAAGCTTCAGAAATCGGCCAGTTCGATTTTAGGCCTAGCTCCTGGAACGGATTAGGGCCGATTTCCGGGGGTCCACATATAGACCATATGTATGGTTTAAAATAGCAACTTGGCATTGTTTTCTCAGATGGTTTTTATGGTTTTATTGGCTGTTTCTTGGTATCATTTGATAGAATGGAAGACATAATACTGAAATACAGATGATTTTGGTTGGTTTCAAGATTGAAAGTACAGTGGACCCTTGGTTTTCGTGTTTAATCAGTTCCAGAGGGATCGGCTAAAACTGAAATCGGTGAAAATTGAAACAATTTTCCCCATAAGAAATGTAAATTCAATAATAATAATAATAATTTATTTGGACATGATACAAAGAATTACAATGGGTTATGAGATTACATGAGATGTACATGCCAAAAGCCCCTAACATGCAGAGCATTGTGGGCAGACTTAAGATTAACTTAAAATAAATGGTAAGAATTATAGTAAACAGTTTACAATATAAGTATAGTTGATTACAGTGGTACCTTGGTTAACGATATTTTTTCATTCCAGGATGCTGTTCAAGTGCCATTACCAAATGAATTTATCCCCATTAGGAATAATGTAAAATAGACTAGTCCTTTTAGACCCCCCAAAAATACACTTACAAAAGCATTTAAAAAAATAAACTTACATAAAAGGGTGAGTTTGGGGACCATCGTTAACCGAGGTACCACTGTATTTAAGCTATGAAATTTGAACATGACAGTTTTGAAACCTAATAGTTTTATAATTTTGGATCATTTACAGTTTTATATGTCTACATAATAAAATTATTAAATCATATTAAACAAATTAAATCAATAATTTGTGTTACAATAACAGTTTATATGGTCATTAGATGAGTTACAAGGAGCACAAGGGTACATGAGGATGGATTTCTTTATATTAGGTTGTATTAATTATAACAGGTTTATACATTATAAGATATAACATGGCATATACATTATGAGGTATAAGTTTCAACATTTGTACTAGATTATGTTTGATAAATTATTTTTCTTTGAGCAATTTTATAGGGGGGTTTGAGGCTCGGGGAGTAACACAGTGAATAATGTTATTTTGAGGCAGTGTAAAGTTATTTAATAACTTTGTAGGTAATGTAAAGTAGTGGGTATTTAGTTTTAGAGTAGGTGGTTTTTAGCAGAGTTTTGAATTGATATACAGACCGGGTTTCTTTGGTAATCATAGGTAATAAATTTCAAATTTTGGGCCTTTGATGTGCATTGCATTTTTGCATAGTGTGAGGTGGATCGGGAACATCGAAGAGTGATCTGTGCCTTGTGTTATGTTCATGTGTCATGTTAAGGTTGGTTAGGAGAATTTGAGTTGTGGTTAATATTTGAGTTCAGTGTTTTATGTATGTAATAGGCACTGTAAAAAGTATGGATGTCTTGTATGGTGAGTAAGTTCAGACTTTTGAATATAGGTGGAGTATGTTGTCTAGAATGAAATTTGTTATCATTCGGACTCCAGCCTTTTGTTGTGTTATTAATGGTTTGAGTGATTTGTTGGTGTTGAGCACCATGCACAGATTCCATAGGTGAGATAGGGGTAAATGAGTGAGTGATAAAGGGAAAGGAGAGCTGGTTGTGGAAGATAGTACCTTATCTTGGATAGTATTCCTACGGTCTTGGACACTTTCTTGGAAATTTGTTGTATATGTGTCTGAAATTTGAGGCCATTGTCAAGGTGGATTCCTAAGAATTTTCCCTCTGTGAGTTTTGTGACAAGTGATCCGTTTATCATTATGTTAAGTGGAACATTTGTAGCTCTGTTCCCAAACTGGATGAAATAGGTTTTGTCAACATTGAGTGTAAGCTTGTTAGTCATCATCCAGGTAGATATTTTCTGTAATTCAGCATTTACAGTGTTGGCTAGTGTGACTGGGCATGGGTGAGAGAAGACGTATGTAGTGTCATCTGCAAATAGTATGGGTTTGAGTAGTTGAGATGCATTTGGTAGGTCGTTCATGTAAATGAGAAAGAGAAGTGGGCCAAGAAAACTTCCCTGTGGAACACCAACTGTAATTGTTTGTGTGGAAGAGTTAGCTCCATTTGTGTACACATATTGGCTTCTGTCGCTAAGGTATGACTTTAGGTAGTTGAGGGAGTGCCCACTTATACCATAGTGTGATAATTTTAAATGTAACAGATCATGGTCAACTGTATCAAAAGCTTTACGTAAATCAATGAAGATTCCCAGTTGGATTTCTTTATTTTCAAGAGCAGTGTATATTATTTCTAGCATGTGTATGATTGCATCATTTGTGTTTTTATTAGGCCTGAAACCAAACTGACAGGGGTTGAGTATGTTGTGGGAGATGAGGTAGGAATAGATTTGCCTATGAATTAACTTTTCAAAGATTTTGGAGAAAAGGGGCAAGTTAGATATTGGCCTATAGTTATTTAGGCCTGTTTGACTCCTCCTTTATGTATGGGGGTAACCCTCGCTATTATGAGTATTGATTGGAAGGTCGAGGATTTAATGGATTTGTTAAAGAATGTTGCAATAATTGGTGATAGTACTTGAGAAGCTTTTTTGTATATATAAAAGGTGGTAAGTTATTTAGATCTCCTGCCTTGTTTTTTAACCCTTTGACTGTTTCGGTCGTATACACAGTGGTACCTCGGTTTACGATATTTTTTCGTTCCAGAATGCTGTTCAAGTTCCATTACCAGACGAATTTATCCCCATAAGGAATAATGTAAAATAGACTAGTCCTTTTAGACCCTCAAAAATACACTTACAAAAGCATTTAAAAAAATAAACTTACATAAAAGGGCGAGTTTGGGGACCATCGTAAACTGAGGTACCACTGTATACGTCTTACGAGCCACTGTTTCAGACGTATCTATACGCCTAAATTCTAGCGGCCTCAAATCAAGCAGGAGAAAGCTGGTAGGCCTACATGTGAGAGAATGGGTCTGTGTGGTCAGTGTGGGCAGTATAAAAAAAAAATCGGGCAGCCAGTGGTGCATTGTGGGAATGCTATTTCAGTAGTCCTTGTTCAGCATGCCTAGCGGTAAGAATTATCTGACTCCTTGGCGCATCTGGGACTGTTCTCTTCCTCAGTGATAGCTCTGACACAGATGGAAGTGTCTCTGAAGATAAATTTCATGGTTTTGAGGAGTTTGTGACCGAAAGAAATGCCCAGGATACCAGAAGGAAGGAAGGAAGAAAGAAAGAAAGAAAGTAAGGAAGGAAGGAAGAGATGAGAGGAAGGAAAGAAGAGATGAGAGGAAGAAAGGAAAGAAGAAGGAAGGAATTAAGAAAGAAAGAGAGAAAGGAAGGAAGGAAGAGATGAGAGGAAGGAAGGAACAAAAGAAGTAAGAAAGGAAGGAATGAAGGAAGGAAGAGATGAGAGGAAGGAAGGAAATATGTAAGAAAGGAAGGAATGAAGGAAGAAAGGAAGCTAGGAAGGTAGGTATGAAGGAAAGGAAGGAGGTTGTGGGGAAGAAGACATGGGTCCCCTTTTATGTTGACAGGTTGACAGGCAGTGTGGGGGTGGTGAGTAATGGTATGATATGTCATTTTGACAGCTGCCTTACCCTGACTCAGCAAATTTAGATGTCCGCACACACACACACACATAGCTTGGAGCTTTGAAGTGCTAATTGCAGTTGATGAAAAGTGTCCAGTCATTATATATGTATATATATTATAGAACAATAGTAATAAACAATTTTTTTTATTGTTGGTTGGTGTAAACAAGTTGTGTAAACAATATAATGATACTAATGTTTGTGCAATTATTGTGTTGCATACAATGAGTGTATATATATACAGTCATACCTCGGTTAACGATGTTGTCGGATAACGATAATTTCGGTTAACGATATTTTTGACGTAAAAAAAATGATTGCGGTTAACGATGTTTGCTTCGGTTAACGACATTCGTACCGGACGTGTCCACATGGCGCCCAGCTGAGCGCACTCCAGGGAGCGTCAGTGTGCTATTGTTTACAAGCGGAGCGACCACACCCACTCCACCTACGCATTTATACCAGTATATTGTCATTATTCCACTGTTTTTAGTGCTTGCAACTGCTAAATAAGCTACCATGGGTCCAAAGAAAGCTCCTAGTGCCAGCCCTGTGATAAAGAGTGTAGCATTCATGTAGGGAGTGTAGCATTCATGCAGGGAGTGTAGCAGGCATGCAGGGAGTGTAGCAGGCATGCAGGGAGTATAGCAGGCATGCAGGGAGTATAGCAGGCATGCAGGGAGTATAGCAGGCATGCAGGGAGTGTAGCAGGCATGCAGCGAGTGTAGCAGGCATGCAGGGAGTGTAGCAGGCATGCAGGGAGTGTAGCAGGCATGCAGGGGAGTGTAGCAGGCGGGCAGGGAGAGTAGCAGGCAGGCAGGGAGTGTAGCACGCATGCAGGAGAGTAGCAGGAAGGCAGGGATTGGTGATTCCCCTTCCAAACTCTAAGCCCTCCCTCACTCCTCCTCCCTATCTTCCAGATGCCATCAACAATCTTCAATAAAGGTAAGTAAATGTTATTTTAAATGTTTATTTTAATATTTATTTATAAACCTAATACTGTATGTAGTATTTATGTATGTTTTGTGTTTGTAAAACTATAGTTAATCTTTACAAAATAATTTTTTTTTTAATATTTTTGGGTGTCTGGAACGGATTAATTGTGTTTACATTATTTCTTATGGGAAATAAAGCTTCAGAAATCGGCCAGTTCGATTTTAGGCCTAGCTCCTGGAACGGATTAGGGCCGATTTCCGGGGGTCCACATATAGACCATATGTATGGTTTAAAATAGCAACTTGGCATTGTTTTCTCAGATGGTTTTTATGGTTTTATTGGCTGTTTCTTGGTATCATTTGATAGAATGGAAGACATAATACTGAAATACAGATGATTTTGGTTGGTTTCAAGATTGAAAGTACAGTGGACCCTTGGTTTTCGTGTTTAATCAGTTCCAGAGGATCTAAAATTGAAATCGGTGAAAATTGAAACAATTTTCCCATAAGAAATGTAAATTCAATAATAATAATAATAATTTATTTGGACATGATACAAAGAATTACAATGGGTTATGAGATTACATGAGATGTACATGCCAAAGCCCTAACATGCAGAGCATTGTGGGCAGACTTAAGATTAACTTAAAATAAATGGTAAGAATTATAGTAAACAGTTTACAATATAAGTATAGTTGATTACAGTGGTACCTTGGTTAACGATATTTTTTCATTCCAGGATGCTGTTCAAGTGCCATTACCAAATGAATTTATCCCCATTAGGAATAATGTAAAATAGACTAGTCCTTTAGACCCCCAAAAATACACTTACAAAAGCATTTAAAAAAATAAACTTACATAAAAGGGTGAGTTTGGGGACCATCGTTAACCGAGGTACCACTGTATTTAAGCTATAAATTTGAACATGACAGTTTTGAAACCTAATAGTTTTATAATTTTGGATCATTTACAGTTTTATATGTCTACATAATAAAATTATTAAATCATATTAAACAAATTAAATCAATAATTTGTGTTACAATAACAGTTTATATGGTCATTAGATGAGTTACAAGGAGCACAAGGGTACATGAGGATGGATTTCTTTATATTAGGTTGTATTAATTATAACAGGTTTATACATTATAAGATATAACATGGCATATACATTATGAGGTATACGTTTCAACATTTGTACTAGATTATGTTTGATAAATTATTTTTCTTTGAGCAATTTTTTAGGGGGGTTTGAGGCTCGGGGAGTAACACAGTGAATAATGTTATTTTGAGGCAGTGTAAAGTTATTTAATAACTTTGTAGGTAATGTAAAGTAGTGGGTATTTAGTTTTGGGCGAGTAGGTGGTTTTTTAGCAGAGTTTTGAATTGATATACAGACCGGGTTTCTTTGATAATCATAGGTAATAAATTTCAAATTTTTGGGCCTTTGATGTGCATTGCATTTTTGCATAGTGTGAGGTGGATGCGGGAACATCGAAGAGTGATCTGTGCCTTGTGTTATGTTCATGTGTCATGTTAAGGTTGGTTAGGAGAATTTTGAGTTGTGGGTTAATATTTGAGTTCAGTGTTTTATGTATGTAATAGGCACTGTAAAAAGTATGGATGTCTTGTATGGTGAGTAAGTTCAGACTTTTGAATATAGGTGGAGTATGTTGTCTAGAATGAGAATTTGTTATCATTCGGACTCCAGCCTTTTGTTGTGTTATTAATGGTTTGAGGTGATTTGTTGGTGTTGAGCACCATGCACAGATTCCATAGGTGAGATAGGGGTAAATGAGTGAGTGATAAAGGGAAAGGAGAGCTGGTTGTGGAAGATAGTACCTTATCTTGGATAGTATTCCTACGGTCTTGGACACTTTCTTGGAAATTTGTTGTATATGTGTCTGAAATTTGAGGCCATTGTCAAGGTGGATTCCTAAGAATTTTCCCTCTGTGAGTTTTGTGACAAGTGATCCGTTTATCATTATGTTAAGTGGAACATTTGTAGCTCTGTTCCCAAACTGGATGAAATAGGTTTTGTCAACATTGAGTGTAAGCTTGTTAGTCATCATCCAGGTAGATATTTTCTGTAATTCAGCATTTACAGTGTTGGCTAGTGTGACTGGGCATGGGTGAGAGAAGATATGTAGTGTCATCTGCAAATAGTATGGGTTTGAGTAGTTGAGATGCATTTGGTAGGTCGTTCATGTAAATGAGAAAGAGAATGGGCCAAGAAAACTTCCCTGTGGAACACCAACTGTAATTGTTTTGTGGAAGAGTTAGCTCCATTTGTGTACACATATTGGCTTCTGTCGCTAGGTATGACTTTAGGTAGTTGAGGGAGTGCCCACTTATACCATAGTGTGATAATTTTAAATGTAACAGATCATGGTCAACTGTATCAAAAGCTTTACGTAAATCAATGAAGATTCCCAGTTGGATTTCTTTATTTTCAAGAGCAGTGTATATTATTTCTAGCATGTGTATGATTGCATCATTTGTGTTTTTATTAGGCCTGAAACCAAACTGACAGGGTTGAGTATGTTGTGGGAGATGAGGTAGGAATAGATTTGCCTATGAATTAACTTTTCAAAGATTTTGGAGAAAAGGGGCAAGTTAGATATTGGCCTATAGTTATTTAGGCCTGTTTGATCTCCTCCTTTATGTGGGGGTAACCCTCGCTATTATGAGTATTGATTGGAAGGTCGAGGATTTAATGGATTTGTTAAAGAATGTTGCAATAATTGGTGATAGTACTTGAGAAGCTTTTTGTATATAAAGGTGGTAAGTTATTTAGATCTCCTGCCTTGTTTTTTAACCCTTTGACTGTTTGGTCGTATACACAGTGGTACCTCGGTTTACGATATTTTTCGTTCCAGAATGCTGTTCAAGTTCCATTACCAGACAATTTATCCCCATAAGGAATAATGTAAAATAGACTAGTCCTTTTAGACCTCAAAAATACACTTACAAAAGCATTTAAAAAATAAACTTACATAAAAGGGCGAGTTTGGGGACCATCGTAAACTGAGGTACCACTGTATACGTCTTACGAGCCACTGTTTCAGACGTATCTATACGCCTAAATTCTAGCGGCCTCAAATCAAGCAGGAGAAAGCTGGTAGGCCTACATGTGAGAGAATGGGTCTGTGTGGTCAGTGTGGGCAGTATAAAAAAAAAATCGGGCAGCCAGTGGTGCATTGTGGGAATGCTATTTCAGTAGTCCTTGTTCAGCATGCCTAGCGGTAAGAATTATCTGACTCCTTGGCGCATCTGGGACTGTTCTCTTCCTCAGTGATAGCTCTGACACAGATGGAAGTGTCTCTGAAGATAAATTTCATGGTTTTGAGGAGTTTGTGACCGAAAGAAATGCCCAGGATACCAGAAGGAAGGAAGGAAGAAAGAAAGAAAGAAAGTAAGGAAGGAAGGAAGAGATGAGAGGAAGGAAAGAAGAGATGAGAGGAAGAAAGGAAAGAAGAAGGAAGGAATTAAGAAAGAAAGAAAGAGAGAAAGGAAGGAAGGAAGAGATGAGAGGAAGGAAGGAACAAAAGAAGTAAGAAAGGAAGGAATGAAGGAAGGAAGAGATGAGAGGAAGGAAGGAAATATGTAAGAAAGGAAGGAATGAAGGAAGAAAGGAAGCTAGGAAGGTAGGTATGAAGGAAAGGAAGGAGGTTGTGGGGAAGAAGACATGGGTCCCCTTTTATGTTGACAGGTTGACAGGCAGTGTGGGGGTGGTGAGTAATGGTATGATATGTCATTTTGACAGCTGCCTTACCCTGACTCAGCAAATTTAGATGTCCGCACACACACACACACATAGCTTGGAGCTTTGAAGTGCTAATTGCAGTTGATGAAAAGTGTCCAGTCATTATATATGTATATATATTATAGAACAATAGTAATAAACAATTTTTTTTATTGTTGGTTGGTGTAAACAAGTTGTGTAAACAATATAATGATACTAATGTTTGTGCAATTATTGTGTTGCATACAATGAGTGTATATATATACAGTCATACCTCGGTTAACGATGTTGTCGGATAACGATAATTTCGTTCATATTTTGACGTAAAAAAAATGATTGCGGTTAACGATGTTTGCTTCGGTTAACGACATTCGTACCGGACGTGTCCACATGGCGCCCAGCTGAGCGCGCACTCCAGGGAGCGTCAGTGTGCTATTGTTTACAAGCGAGAGCGACCACCACCCACTCCACCTACGCATTTATACCAGTATATTGTCATTATTCCACTGTTTTTAGTGCTTGCAACTGCTAAATAAGCTACCATGGGTCCAAAGAAAGCTCCTAGTGCCAGCCCTGTGATAAAGAGTGTAGCATTCATGTAGGGAGTGTAGCATTCATGCAGGGAGTGTAGCAGGCATGCAGGGAGTGTAGCAGGCATGCAGGGAGTATAGCAGGCATGCAGGGAGTATAGCAGGCATGCAGGGAGTATAGCAGGCATGCAGGGAGTGTAGCAGGCATGCAGCGAGTGTAGCAGGCATGCAGGGAGTGTAGCAGGCATGCAGGGAGTGTAGCAGGCATGCAGGGAGTGTAGCAGGCATGCAGGGAGTGTAGCAGGCATGCAGGGAGTGTAGCAGGCATGCAGGGAGTGTAGCAGGCATGCAGGAGGTAGCAGGCATGCAGGAGTGTACCATTCATGCAGGGAGTGTGGCATTAAAAGAAAAAGGCCAGTAACCCCAGAAAGGATTCCCCTTCCAAACACTAGCATACTATACTCCATCCTTTCCCCTCCTCCCGTCCTCCACACATCAACAACTCTTCAATAAATGTAAGTGACATGTTATTGTACTATATTTACATGTGTATTTATTTAATGTTCATTAAATTGTGTATTATTTAATGTTAAAAAGTTCTAAAAAAATATTTTATTTTACTACTTTTGAAAGTCTTGGACGGATTAATTTTATTTCCATTATTTCTTATGGGGAAAATTGATTCGGTTAACGATTGTTTCGGTTAAAGATATGCCCTCTCTGACGGATTAATATCGTTAACCAAGGTATGACTGTACATTGAACCTTACTTTGGTCTCACAGGCCACATAAGTTATGTGTATGTAAAAAAATAAAATAGTGAAAAAAAACAAGAAACCTGAGTAAACCAAAGTTTACCGGATGAGCAGCATTCGCTGCTGTTGCCATACACGGCTCATTTTTTGCTAACTTTACTGCTCTATATCTCAGTAAGTACTGATCGCAAAAATAAATTTTTGTATTTAAACAATCAGAAAAATAATCTTAACATTTTG
>WNWK01042060.1:5000-16155 GCA_009830355.1 Cherax destructor | reverse complement strand
CTGGCGTTGTAATACTGGCGTTGTAATACTGGCGTTGTAATACCTTACAGTGGTTACTGGGAGGGGAGTAATATTTTATTAAGAAGGCTGTTACAATGAGATATGCACCGCTGTTACAATGAGATAGGCACCGCTGTTACAATGAGATAGGCACCGCTGTTACAATGAGATTGGCACCGCTGTTACAATGAGATAGGCACCGCTGTTACAATGAGATAGGCACCGCTGTTACAATGAGATAGGCACCGCTGTTACAATGAGATAGGCACCGCTGTTACAATGAGATATGCACCGCTGTTACAATGAGATAGGCACCGCTGTTACAATGACATAGGCACCGCTGTTACAATGACATAGGCACCGCTGTTACAATGACATAGGCACCGCTGTTACAATGAGATAGGCACCCTGGGGAAGCTGGGTGAATGAAATCTTCTGGTAATTAGTAGGCAGCTTACTGTGAAGTCTCTGAAAGACTTTCACCACTGGCTTCAGAAGCGGCTTCAGCCTCTGAAAGAGGTCACGCAAATCATCACCTGGGGTCATCCCGGTTGCTGGAGCTCCCTCAGTAGTGGATGAGATCCCTCCCACTCTTTCTAGCACTTAAGAGGCGCCTGAGTTTCCCTGCCTCCTAATATCATGTTTATTTTTCCACTATAATCTACCTTGTTCATAATTACTATCGCATTTGTTTTGTCTGCTTTCGTAAGGTGAAGTCCAGGAGCTTTCCTTAATTCATGGTGTGAGTGCCCTAGAGAGGGCACTCACACCCTCCCACCGTCTCTAGAACACTCACACACCCTACCACCTTCTCTAGGGCACTCACATACCCTCCCATCCTCTCTAGGGCACTCACACACCCTACTACCCTCTCTAGGGCACTCACACCCTCCTACCCTCTCTAGGGTACTCACACACCCTCCCACCCTCTCTAGGGCACTCACCCTCCCACCCTCTCTAGGGCACTCACACCCTCCTACCCTCTCTAGGGTACTCACACCCTCCCACCCTCTCTAGGGCACTCACACCCTCCCACCCTCTCTGCCACTCACACCAGGGGCTCAAAAAAATGAGTCACTCACCCACAAATTATTGAGCATAAGGTTGCTCACACCTAACTGACCCCACCCTGGTGTTGCTGACACCTCACTGACCCCACCCTGGTGTTGCTGACACCTCACTGACCCCACCCTGGTGTTGCACACACACACACAGCTAAGGTGGATGTTTGTTAAGAGTGCGGGTTTACCACACCGCTGGGGAAGTCATCAAGGTTTCAGTGCCGGTAAATACTTAAGAGTCCCAGTAATTTGAACTACCCTCCCCTTCCTCGGATCAAAGCCAATTACCTCACATTCTCGAGGTACTGTATAACCCCTAAGGGTTTATCGCGTCTCCTTGAACCTAAAAGGTGTTGTTCGACTCGTGAAACCGAAACACTGAAATGAAACTACGAGGTACAATATGCAACACAAACTACGAGGTACAACATGCAACACAAACTACGAGGTACAACATACAACACAAACTACGAGGTACAACATGCAACACAAACTACGAGGTACAACATGCAACACAAACTACGAGGTACAACATACAACACAAACTACGAGGTACAACATGCAACACAAACTACGAGGTACAACATACAACACAAACTACGAGGTACAACATGCAACACAAACTACGAGGTACAACATACAACACAAACTACGAGGTACAACATGCAACACAAACTACGAGGTACAACATGCAACACAAACTACGAGGTACAACATACAACACAAACTACGAGGTACAACATACAACACAAACTACGAGGTACAGCATGCAACACAAACTACGAGGTACAACATGCAACACAAACTACGAGGTACAACATGCAACACAAACTACGAGGTACAACATGCAACACAAACTACGAGGTACAACATGCAACACAAACATATGCATTTTTTTGGGGGGAATTATCGGAGAATGGAATAAAGTGCCGGATAATGTAGTGAATGCGAAGAAACTATAGTCAGTCAAGTGCCATCTGGAGTACAGGCACTGTGCCAAGTAGACCACTAAAGTACCGGCACTGTGCCAAGTAGACCACTTGAAGTACAGGCACTGTGCCAAGTAGACCACTGAAGTACAGGCACTGTGCCAAGTAGACCACTATAGTACAGGCACTGTGCCAAGTAGACCACTGAAGTACATGCACTGTGCCAAGTAGACCACTGAAGTACAGGCACTGTGCCAAATAGACCTCTGAAGTACAGGCACTGTGCCAAGTAGACCTTTGAAGTACAGGCACTGTGCCAAGTAGACCACTGAAGTACAGGCACTGTGCCAAGTAGACCTCTGAAGTACAGGCACTGTGCCAAGTAAACCACTGAAGTACAGGCACTGTGCCAAGTAGACCTCTGAAGTACAGGCACTGTGCCAAGTAGACCTCTGAAGTACAGGCACTGTGCCAAGTAGACCTCTGAAGTACAGGCACTGTGCTGGGACAAACTGGAGTCAGTGTGTACCTGATATTTGTTCAGTAACTGCATCAGAACGATCAGTGGACAACCAAGTTAATAATAGCGGGAGTGGTTGTGGAGCTCTTGATCCCAGGAACTGGACCTGTCTTCCTCTCATCTGGATAGATGGATGGATGGATCTCAGTTACTGTCTGCTTAGGTAACTGAGATATGAGAGTCTTCTGAAATTACAAACACTTACGAGCGTCTTTAAGTAACTGAGAACATAAGAACATAAGAAAGAAGGAACACTGCAGCAGGCCTACTGGCCCATGCGAGGCAGGTCCAAATCTCCAACGGCTTAAGCCCCGACCCAGCCAGGTCAGGTTACATTCACTTAAGGAGGGAACACTGCATCTGACCTAGCACAGGCTAGTCAGGACCAACTCACACCCAACCGCACCCACTCATATAATTGTCTAGTTGACCACCTGGTCAGCCGACCACCTGGTCAGGTCACTTCCACTTAAGGAATTAGTACAGCTACTGACCTGGTAATACAAGCTAGTCAGGTCCAAATTCACACCCATCCACACCCACCCATGTATTTATCTAACCTATTTTTAAAACTACACAACGTCTTAGCATCTATGACGGTACTCGGGAGTTTGTTCCACTCATCCACAACTCTATTACCAAACCAGTGCTTTCCTATATCCTTCCTGAATCTGAACTTTTCCAACTTGAAACCATTGCTGCGAGTCCTGTCTTGGCTGGATATTTTCAGCACGCTATTTACATCCCCTTTATTTATTCCTGTTTTCCATTTATACACCTCAATCATATCCCCCCTAATTCTACGCCTTTCTAGAGAGTGCAGATTCAGGGCCCTCAGTCTATCCTCATAGGGAAGATTTCTGATACATGGGATCAACTTTGTCATCCTCCTTTGTACGTTTTCCAGTGCATTTATATCCATTCTGTAATACGGTGACCAGAACTGTGCAGCATAATCTAAATGAGGCCTAACCAAAGATATATAGAGTTGTAGAGGCGACGTCAGGAAGATGATCTTCTTGAGTGACGTGTAGCGTCCATGAGGAAGTCATCAATGAACATCACTAGTTGATGATTGATGCTTTTGACACACCTTGATTATGTTACTGGTGACACACACACACACACACTCGTCACTAACATGGCAACACACTCACCTCATACACTGAGTGTCCTTGTTTCAATCCCCGGCACGGGTGCAAGCATTGGGTATGTTTCCTTAACACTTGTTGTCTCTGTTCACTTAGCAGTAAGTAGGTACCTGGGTGTTAGTCGACTGATATGGGTGGCATCCTGGGGAACTAGATAAAAGGACCACAATGGAAATAAGACAGACAGCCCCCATGACGCATGGATTTTCTTGGGTTATCCTGGGTGGCTGACCCTCCTTACCCCGGGTTATCCTGGGTGGCTGACCCTCCTTACCCCGGGTTATCCTGGGTGGCTGACCCTCCTTACCCCGGGTTATCCTGGGTGGCTGACCCTCCTTACCCGGGTTATCCTGGGTGGCTGACCCTCCTTACCCTGGGTTATCCTGGGTGGCTGACCCTCCTTACCCTGGGATATCCTGGGTGGCTGACCCTCCTTACCCTGGGTTATCCTGGGTGGCTGACCCTCCTTACCCCGGGTTATCCTGGGTGGCTGACCCTCCTTACCCCGGGTTATCCTGGGTGGCTGACCCTCCTTACCCCGGGTTATCCTGGGTGGCTGACCCTCCTTACCCCGGGTTATCCTGGGTGGCTGACCCTCCTTACCCCGGGTTATCCTGGGTGGCTGACCCTCCTTACCCTGGGTTATCCTGGGTGGCTGACCCTCCTTACCCTGGGTTATCCTGGGTGGCTGACCCTCCTTACCCCGGGTTATCCTGGGTGGCTGACCCTCCTTACCCCGGGTTATCCTGGGTGGCTGACCCTCCCTACCCTGGGTTATCCTGGGTGGCTGACCCTCCTTACCCGGGTTATCTGGATGGCTGACCCTCCTTACCCCGGGTTATCCTGGGTGGATGACCCTCCTTACCCTGGGTTATCCTGGGTGGCTGACCCTCCTTACCCCGGGTTATCCTGGATGGCTGACCCCCCTTTACCCGGGTTATCCTGGATGGCTGACCCTCCTTACCCCGGGTTATCCTGGGTGGCTGACCCTCCTTACCCTGGGTTATCCTGGGTGGCTGACCCTCCTTACCCTGGGTTATCCTGGGTGGCTGACCCTCCTTACCCGGGTTATCCTGGGTGGCTAACCCTCCTACCCCGGGTTATCCTGGGTGCTAACCTCCCTACCCGGGTTATCCTGGGTGGCTGACCCTCCTTACCCCGGGTTATCCTGGGTGGCTAACCCTCCCTACCCCGGGTTATCCTGGGTGGCTAACCCTCCCTACCCCGGGTTATCCTGGGTGGCTAACCTTCCCTACCCCGTGTTATCCAGGGTGGCTAACCCTCCCTACCCCGGGTTATCTTGGGTAGCTAACCTTCCCTACCCCGGGGTTTAAAATCCCAACAATTCTTATCTTATCTTATCTTACTTTTTTCCTCACCTGCGTCCCTCCTTATCTCTCACCTCTCTTCCCTCTCCCCCTCACCGCCTTCCCTCCCTTCCCCTCATCTAGCCCTCTCTCCTCCCCTCTCTCACACTCCATCCCTCATTACCTCTCGCTTTTTACTCCCCCTCTCCCTTCATCCTATCCCTCCCTCTTCCTCTCAGTGTATCTCCCTCCCTCTCACTGTATCTCCCTGCCTCCCTCCATCTCCCTCTCACTGTATCTCCCTGCCTCTCCCTTTCACTGTATCTCCCTGCCTCCCTCTCCCCCGGTCATTCATGCCTCACTGGTTGTGAACACTGAATAATGAACAACTTAAACACTCACTGTTGTGAATCTCACCTCTTCCTCATGGCCAGTGACCGCTGTTGTTCTTCCTGTTGCTGCCGTTCTTCCTGATGCTGCTGTTCTTCCTGTTGCGGCCGTTCTTCCTGTTGCTGCCGTTCTTCCTGATGCAGCTGTTCTTCCTGTTGCTGCTGTTCTTCCTGTTGCTGCTGTTCTTCCTGTTGCTGCCGTTCTTCCTGTTGCTGCTGTTCTTCCTGTTGCTGCCGTTCTTCCTGTTGCTGCCGTTCTTCCTGATGCTGCTGTTCTTCCTGTTGCTTCCGTTCTTCCTGTTGCTGCTGTTCTTCCTGTTGCTGCCGTTCTTCCTGTTGCTGCCGTTCTTCCTGATGCTGCTGTTCTTCCTGTTGCTTCCGTTCTTCATGTTGCTGCCGTTCTTCCTGTAGTGTCAGTGTGGTGTGTCAGTGTGGTGTGTCAGTGTGGTGTGTCAGTGTGGTGTGTCAGTGTGGTGTGTCAGTGTGGGGTGTAAGTGTGGTGTGTCAGTGTAGTGTCAGTGTGGTGTGTCAGTGTGGTGTGTCAGTGTGGTGTGTCAGTGTGGTGTGACAGTGTGGTGTCAGTGTGGTGTGTCAGTGTGGTGTCAGTGTGGTGTGTCAGTATGGTGTGTAGGTGTGGTGTGTCAGTGTGGTGTGTCAGTGTGGTGTGTCAGTGTGGTGTGTCAGTGTGGTGTGACAGTGTGGTGTGTCAGTGTGGTGTCAGTGTGGTGTCAGTGTGGTGTCAGTGGTGTGTCAGTGTGGTGTTATACGCTGACCAGCACATTAAATGTGCTGTACAGGTAATTAGCTCTGTGATTGGCTAATCGTCTCAAGGAGTCCATCTCCCAACCAGCCAATCAGTGCCAAGAACGATGGATTTAAATGCTTGCACTTAACGATGACTTAATGACTCAAGATTAACGAGTGAATAAGTGCACGTTGACCGTCACCCTTACGTTCACCCTCCTTTCCTCCCTCCTTTCACTCCCCATTTCTTTCCAATATTCCCTTTCTCCATCTCCCTGCTTCAATTTTCTATCCCACTCTCCCCTTCACTCCTTCCCTTCCTTCACTCCTTCCCTTCCTTCACTCTTTCCCTTCCTTCACTCTCCCCTTCACTCCTTCCCTTCCTTCACTCTTTCCCTTCCTTCACTCTCTCAGTTCACTCTCCTTCACTCCCTCCTCCATCTCCCTGCCTCGTAGAGCTTCCATCCCACTCTCCCTTTCTCCCTCCCTACCACCAACCCTCCCTCATGGGTCTTCCTCTACTCTCCCTTGTACCGTCCCCTCCCCATTCCTCCCTCCATGTACTATTGATCGTTGGTGGAGGTAGGGGGGGAGGGAGAGGAGCTGGACTGATTACTCACCCTCGCCTTACCTCCCTCTCCCTTCAATCCTCCATGTTTCCTTTTACTCCTCCCCCCTCTCTCCTTCCCTCTCTCACTCTTCTTCCTCCTTCACTCCCTCTCTCCTTTTCTCTCCCTCCCTCTTTCCCTTTCTCTCACACCGTGAGGTGTGTTCCTCCAGGCATGGTGAGGTGTGTTCCTTCAGGCATGGTGAGGTGTATTCCTCCAGGCATGGTGAGGTGTGTTCCTCCAGGCATGGTGAGGTGTGTTCCTCCAGGCATGGTAAGGTGTGTTCCTCCAGGCATGGTGAGGTGTGTTCCTCCAGGCATGGTGGTCCACATGACCACAGCAAACCTCGAAGCTGACATAAACCAAGACTTCCAGTGGACCATGAAGACACTGTACCTCCAAGTCAGTGTAAGTCATGTCTTACAGTGGTCCATAATGACATGCACCTTCAAGTCAGTGTAAGTCATGTCTAAGAATGGACCATGATAACATGCACCTCCAAACTAGTGACAGAACCAACAAGAGGAAATAACCTGCTTGACTTGGTTCTTGCCAACAAGGATTCACTATTTAATAATCTTGAGGTTAATGATGAGCTTGGGGAAAGTGATCACAAATCAATCAGTTACAATATATCGTGGAATTAACCTAATAACTACAATCAAGTCTCTGTCCCTGACTTCCACTTGGTCGATTTCATTGGACTGAGAAATTACCTGGGTGGGCTGAACCGGAATGACCTGACTATGGGTCAGGTAGGTGGTGATGGTTGCCAATATGACGATTTTCAGAGCATAGTTCTAGCTGCACAGGCAACTTATGTTCCAAATAGAGAAATTAGATCAGTCCAAAGTGATCCAAAATGGATAAACATCTCATTGGACAAAAGAGAGGCATTTACAGGCAAATCAAAGAGGAGAGGAGCATTTAAGAAATCAATATATTCAGCTAAAACGAGAAATGAGAAAGAGAACAAGGAAAACAAAAGAGACCGAGGTTAAAGTCGCAAGGGATTCGAAGAGTAGCCCAAAAGGTTTGTTTCAGGTATATAGAATAAGATTAGGGACAAGACAGTGACAAAAGTCACTCAGGTCAGCTCACTGACAGTGATAAGGAAATGTGTAGAATTTTTAACACTTATTTTCTCTCAGTTTTTATGCATGAAGATACTAGTGAAATTTCAGAAATAATAAACTATGTTGAACTGAACGACGATAAGTTATGCACGATCCAAGTCACCAGTGACATGGTTCTCAGACTAATAGATAAATTAAAACCTAACAAATACCTGGACCCAGAAGAACTGTTCGCAAGGGTTTTAAAGTACTGAACCTTTGGCTGGTCTTTTCAACATATCTCTACAAACTGGCATAGTAGCAGATAAGTGGAAAAGGGCAAATGTAATACCTATTTACAAAGCAGGAGACAGGTCCTTAGTTTCCAACTACAGATCAATAAGCCTAGCCTCCATAGTGGGAAAATTGATGGAATCTATAATTGCCACTATTCGTATCAAACTTGAAAGACAAATTGATTAGTGAATTTCAGCACGGTTTTACAAAGGGGCGTTCGTGTCTTACGAATTCACTAAAAAAATTTTCACTAAGATATTTGAGGAGGTAGATCATGGTAATGAATATGATATTGTGTATATGGACTTCAGTAAGGCTTTCGGTAGAGTCCCACATCAGAAGCTGTTGAGGAAAGTCGAGGCACACGGAATAGGAGGAATGTTTTTTTTCCTGGATAGAGGCATGGTTGACAGATAGGCAACAGAAATCTTGCATAAATGGGGAGAAATCAGAGTGGAGGGGATGGGGGTCACGTCACAAGCGGTGTTCCACAGGGGTCAGTGTTGGGCCCCTTGTTGTTCACAGATTACATAAACGACATAGATGATGGTATAAATAGCGACATAAGCAAGTCTGCCGATGACACCAAAATAGGTCGTCGAATTCATTCTGACGAAGACACTAGAGCACTTCAAGAAGATTTTAATAGACTGATGCAGTGGTCATTGAAGTGGCAGATGCAGCTTAATATAGACAAATGCAAAGTTCTAAGCTTTGGAAAGATAAATAACCATGATACTTATAAACTAAATAATGTAGATCTTATTAACACTGATTGCAAAAAAAAAAAATACTTGGGAGTTCTGGTTAGCAGTAATCTAAAACCAAGACAACAGTACATAAGTGTTCGCAATAAAGCGAAATAGAATCCTTGGCTTCATATCAAGAAGTATAAATAACAGAAGTCCTCAGGTTGTTCTTCAACTCTATATATCTTTGGTTAGACTTCATTTAGATTATGCTGCACAGTTTTGGTCACCGTATTACAGAATGGATATAAATGTGTTGGAAAACGTACAAAGGAGGATGACTAAGTTGATCCCATGTATCAGAAATCTTGCCTATGAGGATAGACTGAGGACCCTGAATCTGCACTCTCTAGAAAGGCGTAGAATTAGGGGGGATATGATTGAGGTGTATAAATGGAAAACAGAAATAAATAAAGGGGATGTAAATAACGTGCTAAAAATATCTAGCATAGACAGGACTCGCAGCAAAGGTTTTAAGTTGGAAAAATTTAGATTAAAAAAAGTTATAGGAAACCGAAACACAGCTGGAACCAGTGTAGAAGCCTTCAAGAGGAAACTGGACAAGTATCTTCATCGGGTGCCAGATCAACCAGGCCTGCAAGTCTTGAACATGTACTCATTGGAGCGGAGGAGAGAGAGATACATGATAATATATACATGGAAAGTACTTGAGGGCCTGGTCCCAAATCTGCACACTGCCATAACAACATACTGGAGTGAGAGATATGGGAGAAAGTGTAAAATAAACCCAGTGAGGAGCAGGGGTGCGGTGGGGACAATACGGGAGCACTGTATTAACATCCGGGGTCCCAGACTATTCAACATCTTACCAGAAGATATCCGAAACACGGCTGGAACCAGTGTAAAAGCCTTCAAGAGGAAACTGGACAAATATCTTCACCAGGTGCCAGATCAACCAGGCTGTGATGGATATGTGGGGCAGCGGGCCTCCAGCAGCAACAGCCTGGTTGACCAGGCAAGCACCAGACGAGCCTGGCCCATGGCCGGGCTCAGAGAGTAGATACTCTCGAAACTCTTCAAAGGTATATCAAAGGTATAAGGGCCTCTAGCAGCAACAGCCTGGTTGACCAGGCAAGCACCAGACGAGCCTGGCCCATGGCCGGGCTCAGAGAGTAGATAAACTCTTGAAACTCTTCAAAGGTATATGAAAGGTATGGTAATAGAGTTGTGGATGAGTGGAACAAACTCCCGAGTACCGTCACTGAAGCTAAAACCTTATGTAGTTTTATAAATAGGTTAGATAAATACATGGGCCGGTAGGACTGCTGCAGTGCTCCTTCCTCCTTATGTTCTTATATCGTTGTAGACCATGGAGCTGAACTCTTCTACAGGCTGAGGGACTGACCACCTCAAATACTTTTTGTCCGAGGTTGATGGACTGATTAAATCATCTTTATTCCATTACTACTCCTCCCTTTGTATGTGACTGAAGAAGTCCACTGTGTAGGCGAAACGTTTCATCAATAAAGACACCCAACTGTTGTACATGTGTCTTAATCTTCGACTTGTCGGTATTTTATACCATTTTCAGCGATACTGGACCTGACTAGCTTGTGATAATAGATCTGATGTAGTTCTCCTTCCTTCTTAAGTGGACGTGACTTGGGCCTGACTAGCATAGGCCAGTAGTATGGTCAAGACACATGGGCCAGTAGGCGTGCTGCAGTGCTCCTTCTTTCTTATGTTCTTATACGGTGGGAACAAAAGCTAGCGGGTTCAGTAGCTGGTGTAGTTCTAAGAGGTTTCGTTCTAGCAGAACTGGAGTTACTGTCACCTGGGGATTACCATCTGTCAGGATGGCTTATCCTGCCCCTCCGTCACTACAACACTGGGAATAAGTGCTATGGGGCAATCTTGATAATTCTGGAGAGAGAGAGAGAGAGAGAGAGAGAGAGGAGGGAGGGAGGGAGGGAGGGAGGGAGATCTTGCGTGATCTTACCGTCACTTATAATTCATTTCACACATTCGCTAGAAATGTTGCAGCCACAAGGCTCAAAGTGTGAATGTTTGAAGCGGCGCTTCACCTCTACCGTCCTGGATCAAGGTTGCCGCACCATCTGATCTCCCGTCTTAGAGAAAAGTTACGGTATTACCTCCATCTATTTCCACCTCCGCCTCTAATTTCTTGACCAGTGAACATCTGCTGTGTAACTTTCAAGTTATTTCCAATAATTTCGACTCAGAAATCGCTATTCTTACTCTTTTGTTTACTTCTCCATTTTCTGCTTCCTTTAGTTCTTGTTGATAAGTGAATAATAACACAGAGTAAGTCACCTCTACCAAGTATTCATTTTAACACATTCTGTCTTCCTGGAGTCTGATGA
>WNWK01042059.1:0-16156 GCA_009830355.1 Cherax destructor | reverse complement strand
TACCTGGGGAACGCTGGCGGGAGAATCATTTTTAAAACACATGGAAAATTCTCAAAGGGGCTTAGTACCAAACTTGCACACAAAAATCACCCTTTTAAAGCAAAGATTCGGCAGGCGATGTAACACCCCCTAAAAAGGGGACAGGGGTGCCACTAGCACGTTGGGGGACAACACAAAAAGGTGTGAGGGCCCAAGATTGTTCAATTCCCCCCCAGCAAAATCAGGGGTTTACCAAAAAACCCCCTTTTTTGTCCTTTGCACGGACAGGCCCCCAAGGGGGGGGACCTGATCCCCGGGCTGGGGTTAAAATGCTTGGACTCCCCAAGGCCAGCAAAAAAGCCTGGTTGATCAGGCTCGGGCCCAAACCCAGGACCGGGTTTGAAGGGCCCGGGGCTTAAACCCCATTTTCCGGGTAAAACATCATTTGAGGCATTTAGAAAGTTCTGAACATATAAGTGACTCTGGGGATATACGGGAACCCCTTTTCCTTTTCACTTTTAATTCGAAAGGTTGGGGGCCGGGGATACACACATTTCCAAGTGACCCCTTGGGGTCTCGGGAACCCCAAAACATAGCATTTGACTTTAAAGGGACCCCAGGATGTAAATTTTGTTGTTTGTTGCTGGTTTTCCCCTTTAATTTTTAAAAGAAAAAGTTGTTGGTTTGGGTGGTTTTGGGTGGTAGGGGAGGGGTTTTTTTTCCGGCACTAATTTTCTTGTTTGAGTGGGGGCCCACGGGTTTTTCCCCGAAGTGATTGAGTTGGGCAATTTCTGTCTTTTCCCCTCCCGTTTTTTTCCTTCCCCCCAAAAAACCTCTCCTGGGGGCTCCCCCGCTCTCCCCCCGATGATTTCTCCATGACTTTTTTTCCCATACATTTTTTAAACGGGTTCTTGTTTAATGCCCCCCTTCTTCCCTTTAAAAAAATTTAAACTTTTCCCAAATTTTCCCCCCTTTCGGTTAGTTGCCCGGTTTCAATGGGATATGTTGAAGTTTTTTTTAAGTCCCCCTTAAATTTTGCCCCTTTTAAGGACCCACGGAGTTTGTCAGGCCCCACCACTTTTGAGGTTTTAGTTCAAAAACAGCTTTTCACCCCTCCTCGGTTGTGTGTATTTCTTTCCAGAAATTTTGGGTATACCCCCCTTTTCCCAACCTGAGCCCTTTCCCTTTCCCCCTCCTCTGAAAATCTTTTTTTAAACTCAGGGTTGAGCCCTCACATATCTCTTGGTCGTTTCTTGGAACTCCCCCCCTTTCCCTTTCCCTCAGCCGATTACCTGGTCCTTGACTTGTTTTCCCCCCATGTCAACAACAGCTTTGGGTCAGACTTGATTTTTTGAGGGCTATATCATTTTGGGTATTGCCCGAGCCTCCCATTTACCTGTGCATATTCGTTTCTGGCTTTTTTCCAACCCTTTATTTTCCTGGGTCCTTTGTCTTCGTACTTTTTCCATTCTCTAGTGCATTTAAATTTTTTGCCTCCCTACCCCTTTTGGGGTAAAACCAAGGGACTCGTTCTGGTCTTCCCTTACTTCTTTTTCCCCTTAGGGACAAACCTCTCCTCTCCCCTTTTTCATTTTTTTGTCACATATTCCAATTTTTTTACTGTTTTTCCCGCCAATTTTTCTCTCCCACTGAACGTCTTGTAGGAAGTTTTCCCCATGCCTGTGTAGTCCCCCCTTTTTTGGGTTTATTTCTCTCTTTCCCCATTCCTGCTCCCCCCTCCACTTGGAGCTCAACTATTTAAACAAAACGCAGAACCCAAAAGATCACTAGCTCCAAGGGGCCTTTCTCGTGATTCCTCGATTCCCAACCATAAAAGGGGAATACTAGTCCCGTCTTGCTGGGTCATTCTCCCCACCTCTCTGTAAAAAAGTTCTAACATGTTGATGTTAAAGGTTTTCCCGTACCACATCCATCATCTTGGCTCTCCATGATTCAGGACCCCCCATGTGGCTCCAGGTTTTTGTCCCAAATTTCCCTTTTGATTGAAATCACCTATAACTAGTAACCCTTTTCTCTCCCCCTGTGGGCTCCTTTTTTGGCCACCTCGGCCAGTGTGTCTACCATTGTCCCGTTGCCCCTTCCCTATTCTTTTTTTGGCCTTCCCGCAAAATTTTGTGGGGGGTTGTACAACAGTTTCCACATTATGGCTCTCAGACTGAATTGTTTCCCACTATGTAGTCCCTTTTCCCATTCCATCCATTCCTTCTACTTCCTCAAATCCCCCCCCGGGTTTTTTGAGCAGTGCAACTTCCCCCTCCCCCCTCCCCCTATCTTTCCCGAGGATTTGATATCCGGTTTTTAAAAATTTCATCTGTTGTCATCCTGGTGAGTTTGTTTTTGAAATGCTATTATGTCTGGGGATGTCTCCTTTATTCTTTTTATGATTCTCACATTTATTTGTTATACCATCTGCATTTTTTATACCAAACCTTCAACTTTTTTTCTAATACCGTAGTCTGGGGGCTTGGGGGGGAAAGGGGGGGGACCTGATGAAAGGCTATGGGTGGTTGGTGTGAAGGTGGAGTTTGAAAGAGGTGGGTGGAAGCATTGGGTATGGGATGTGTTTTGGGTTAGATTGTTTTTGGTCCCTTGGGGTTGTCCCGGTTGGGGACATCTGAAGGTGATTGATTTGGGCTTCCTCCTGAGTCTGGGTTCTCCTGCCCATCTCTTTTTCCTCCTTTTGTCTCTGCCTGTTTCATTTCCCTGTCTTTTTTCCCGTGTTCTGTCATGGAATACACGTCTCCTGATATACCCCTATCTTGCTTTCTCCGCAGGATCCTGTTTAGTCAATTCCCCCTTGAAAATCATTTTGACTGCCGGTTTTCCTTTTGCAAACCCCCTATTCTCAGAAAATTTGCCAGCTGGGTTTTCATCTTTCTTATTGCTTTCATGATGTTTTCAATTGTTTTTTTCCCTTTCTTCTTTTTCTTGCGGGGGTCATCATAATGTTTGCTCAAAGATCTAAAATTGAATTGAAGATAGTTATTTTATTGTTGGCTCTGAGTAATGCTTTTTGTTTCTGTGTGAAATTAAGTTGCTTTTGGGGAATCATTGTCTTTAGCAACAGGTTGATGCCCAGGATCAATGCCTGTAACCAAAAGATTTATTTGGATTCTATCTGACTTAAAAACAAAACAATAAAATGTCACATTAGTTGCATTTTTTCCTTTTTATTAACATATTGTCGGTAATTCACCAATATTAATACTACTATTATTGTGTTCATTGAAAACCTTACGCCCCAGTCCCCGGGAAAAATTGGGGGAAGCCCCCGCCCCCGGTTTTGGACCAGGCCTCTTTTGGCCCAAACCTGATCAACCAGGCTGTTCTGCGGGCCCCAGAGCCCAACGCAAAAACCACACCCCGCTGATCAGGTACCGACTTGAGGTGCCTGTCCAGTGCCTGCTTGAAGACGCCGGGGCTTGTTGGTAACCCCCCCTGAGGGCTGGGGCAGTTGAACAATCTTGGGCCCCTCACCTTATTTTTTCCCTCAACGTGTAGTGGCCCCCCTGCTCTTCATTGGGGGAATGTTACACGCCTCCCCGAGTCTTTTGCTTTCGACGGTGTTTTTTGGGGCAAGTTTGGTACAACTCAGAATTTCCATTTTATATAATAATGTATTTTCCCCCGCCCTTTCCCAAAGTACAGGTTTGGGAAATTTTTGCTTCCCAGTAGTTGGGTGGTTTTCCCATGCGTGCGGTAAAGGTTCTCTCCCACTTTTTAAAGGTCACAATTTCCCCCTTTGAAAGGTGCAGTTAGGGGCACAATATTCCAGCCTAGATAGAACAAGCGATCTGAAAAGTGTAAACATGGGCTTGGCATCCCGGGTTTTTTGAAGGTTCTCATTATCCATCCTGTTTTTTCGGCAGATGCAATTGCTACATTGTTATGGTCTGGGTGAGACCCTCTGAATGATCCCCCGGTCTTTGACATTATTTTTTGCCTATTGTGGGGTTGGGAATTGTTTTGTACTCCGATGAGTTTTTAATTTTTTCCCGTTTTCCGTATCTGAGTATGAAATTTCTATCATTGAATTCATATTGTTTTCTGCAGCCCATTTAAAGATTTGGTTTATGTCTGCTTGGAGTCTTGCAGTGTTTAAACGGTGGACACTGTCTACAGTTGGTGTCATCTGAAAAGGAAGACACAGCACTGTGGCTTATATCCCCTTTAAATTTTGATATAATGAGGGAAAAGGGTGGCAAGTATGTGCCTTGTGGAACAGAGCTTTTCACAGTAGCTGCCTCAGCTTTACTCTGTTGACTACTACTCTTTGTGTTCCGTGTTAGGAAATTTTAAATCCATCTACCAACTTTTTCCCGTTATTCCTTTATACGCATTTGTGTGCTATTACACCATGGTCACACTTTCAAAAGGGTTTTGCAAAACGTGTATATAACATCTATTCTGTTTATCTTCGAATCCAGGACCCTTTTCGTAGTGGTCCAGTAGGGGACAGAAAGGGGGGCCTGCTCTAAACCCATGCTGTCCTGGGTTGTGCAATTGATGGGATCAAAATGGGTGGCGATCTTGTTTTAGAACCCTTTCAAAGATTTTTATGATATGGGGCGTTAGGAATTGGTTTAGCTTTTCTTTTTTTCTGCCCCCTTTTTGGGGGGGCTATGTCTGTTGTTTTTAGTAGCTGCGGGGATCCCCGTGTCCATGCTCCCCCTCCATAGGATGTTAAAAGCATTTATAGGGGCTTCTTGCAGTTCTTGATTTCCCGGGGGTTCCATGAGTCTGGGCCTGGGGGGAGTGCATGGGCATTCATTTTTGCCCTTTTTAAAGTCATTTGGCGTAGTATGCGAAAGGCATCGTCTGTCAAATTTTGTGGGACTCTCTGAAAAAAAACATTTAGGTTTTTTGATTTTAGTCTGGTTAGTGGTCCAAAGACTGATTCTGGGGTTTGTAAACTCATTTCCTTGTCATCTTTTAGGGCCCATCCGGTTTAAATAGGGCCCAATCTGGTTTTGTTCTCATTTGATTTTGCATGGGAAAAGAAAAACTTAGGGGTTTTCAAATTTATTTTTTGGCTCTTTGTTCTTCCCGGTCTTTGATTCTATAAGATTCCTTTTGTTTTTAAATTGATGTTTGCTATTTCTCTGACTAGTGTCTCCCCCGTATTTCAGAGAATTGGTCCCTTGCCCCCTTATTCGTGCCTTCCCTGTTAGGACCCTCTCTTCTGTTTCATCTTCTCCTTTTTCCAAGGGGAAATTTTCCTTGAGCAAACCCGGTTCAGTTTCTGGTTTGCCTTCCAAAAAATATATTTTTTTTGCTTAAATACAGCTGCTGTGATAGATTATTGCTTTTTTTTGGTGTTTTGCATTAAAACCCAACCCATGGCTAAACAAGCATAATGCAAAAAAAAAAGAAAGAATTTGTGCATTTCCTTTTAGGTTGTCTGTATTATTTAAAGGGGATGTTCTCTCTGTAAAAAATTTTTATGTAAAAATAGAAAAATTAATAGTACATTATTTTGATACGAAACAAAAATTTCAAAAGGTTTAATTATTTCAGTATTTTTATTGACCCGGGATTTGTATCACACTAAGGGATTTGAAATAATGAAAAAGACAGAAAAAGTTGTTAAAAAAATTTTTAAAAAAAAAAGATAATTTTTTATTATTCGGTTTTTTCCCAAAAAATAAGTTTAATATCCCCTTATCCAACGATTTGTTTTAAAAAATTTTAAGCCTTCCCTCTATAAATATTTTTTTTTTAAATAAATTATTAATATTGATATATAGAGGTTATTTATTAAAATTTAATGACGGGTGTGTTTTTGTGATGGCTAAAAAATGACGCAGGTTTGGTCGCCTCCCACTGGACATCTCGCGCCAAAGGAGCAGCAGGTTTTTGGGCAAAACAAGGATCTTGTTACTTTACAGCATTGATAAATCTAGCAGAAACAATGACTGAGTTAAGCACAGGTTTTGCCGTGATTTCCCTCTCTTCGAAGTTTTTTTAGGTTGAGAGCAAGCTGTCTTAATAAACCTTTGATACTCGGCGAAATTCCCAAAGATTTTGTGCAGTCCAGCATTTTTTTTTGTTTTGATGTACTTGCATGCTCAGGCGCTAGAAACAAACAAAATGCCCAGAACATTTAAATGTACAGTCTGATTTGAGGTTACTTTCATTTAAGAAAAAGTTTCAAGGTGGATCAAGGCTAAGGTGGTAGAATGGGTTTCCAGGTTTTCTACACACGGTGCTATGTTTATAATCTATGTAACTGTGTATACCTGAATAAACACTATGTCCCCTGGGCCCAAGAATTTGTCTTGGCCCAATATTGAGTTTGACCTCCCAAAAAATTAACCCTTTTTTTTCATTAATATAACAGGCACAGCCCAATGACTAGGGGTTTTTCCTTTTTTTTAATAATAATAATATAACACAGGCAGCTCCCTTTTTTCCCATAGCTCCAATAATAATTTTCGCAATTTTTCTTATTTTTTTTAGGGGGGATAAATGATTTTTATGGGAAGAAAATGTATCTGGTAAATATATTTAGGTACAGGTACACAAGTACAATTATCATACAATAATTGTAAATTACCGAGGGAAAACCCCCAAAAAGTCAGTGATTGGGGGCCCGTTAGTATTGACTTGCCCTCCCCGTGGTGTAAACGGTTTAAATATTACCCAAAAAAAGCGGTGGCTTCTGGGGTACATTGGGGTTTGGGGTGGGGGAGGGGAGGTTGCAATAGTTATGTGAGGGTTTAATTTAAAAAAATATCCAAAATTTTTCCAATTTCCCCACAATAAAATTATCTAAGCACAGATCAATCTGTTAAAATTTCCATTATAAAAAATTTTTCGGCTCAGAGGAGCTTCACAAAACTTTATCTTGATATGATTCAGGTTGCTTTTTTAAAACATTTTGGAGAGAACAACTAGAGGAAACAACTTGCTTGACTTGGTTTTGCCAACAAAGAATCACTCTACATGCTAATATCAACCCTGCGCTCAAATTCCCTAAACAACTTTTAGGCCCCACGACATGCCGCCACAGATCACTATTTGACAACCCCCGTCCATACTAACCAATGTAAAAATTTATATAAAGGGCCCCCGAATCTGGGAAATTTATTACCAGTAAATATCAAATTAACCTTTGGGAAAAACAATTCAAAACTCTTTCAAAATCACCTACCACCCTATACTAAATACTCATACTGTAACAAACTTCAAACCCAATAATTTTTTTAAAAACTCAATTTGATATTTTTCCTCCTTTAAAACTTGTTCAATTTCATATCATCATATTTATTTAAAATCTTTTAGTATCATTTTTTTTAATTTGAAATAAAATATATATCTAGAAGAAACTCAAAAAAAATTTCTAGTAGTTTTTATACTAGATAGCATCAACATACTGTAACTTGAAAAAAATTATACAAAAGATTAAACTCAACAATTTCTCTTGTATTGCTTTTAATAGTATTTTAACCATATAATAATTTAAATAATACAGAACTAGAATAAACTCAAGCAATTTCTTTAAATTTAAATCTTAGTGAATAAGTCTCTGAATAAACTGCCCCCTTGCCATGGCATGCCAGTGGCTCTCCTTGCATTACAGTTTTATAATTGTTTTATAATTGTAACTACCAATAACATTGTACACTTGTAACATGCATTGAAATAAAAATTATTATTATTATTATTATTATATGGGTGTGAAGTATGGGTGATGAATATTGCAACGAGGAGAAGGCTGGAGGCAGTGGAGATGTCATGTCTGAGGTCAATGTGTGGTGTGAATATAATGCAGAGAATTTGGAGTTTGGAAATTAGGAGGAGGTGCGGGATTACCAAAACTATTATCCAGAGGGCTGAGGAGGGGTTGTTGAGGTGGTTCGGACATGTAGAGAGAATGGAACGAAACAGAATGACTTCGAGAGTGTATAAATCTGTAGTGGAGGGAAGGCGGGGTAGGGGTCGGCCTAGGAAAGGTTGGAGGGAGGGGGTAAAGGAGGTTTTGTGTGTGAGGGGCTTGGATTTCCAACAAGCATGTGTGAGCGTATTTGATAGGAGTGAATGGAGACGAATGGTTTTTAATACTTGACGTGCTGTTGGAGTGTGAGCAAAGTAGCATTTTTGAAGGGATTCAGGGAAACCGGCAGGCTGGACTTGAGTCCTGGAAATGGGAAGTATGGTGTCTGCACTCTGAAGGAGGGGTGTTAGTGTTGCAGTTTTATAACTGTAGTGTAAAGCACCCCTCTGGCAAGACAGTGATGGAGTGAATGATGATGAAAGTTTTTCTTTTTCTGGCCACCGTGCCTTGGTGGGAATCGGTCGATGTGTTAATAAAATAAAAATATATATATATATGTATAAATGGATTAAGGGAAATTTCTATATTAACTTAATATGGCATATAAAACACTCCATTGCGATTAATAATAATAATAATAATATGGCATCTTCAAGACTAATGAGATACTATGATTTTAACCCTTTGACTGTCGGAGGCCCCATTCTGAAACTCATTCTATGTCGGAAAATTTTGGAAAAAAATAAATTATTTTTTCATATGAAATGATAGAGAATCTTTTCCCGATTGTAATGACACCAAAAGTATGAAATTTGATTGAAAACCTACGGAATTACGCTCTCGCAAAGTTAGCGATGTCAGTGATATATACGCATCGGCGATTTCGCCGGCTTTGAGCCCTATTTTAGGCCAATTCCATTGGGACAGTCGACCAAACTCATAGCTATTTCTTTAGAACTCCATTTGTTCTATCGATTGAGTACAAGAAATCACCAATTTATCGATTTCAACTACCCAATAAAGTGGTCAGAAAATGGCAATTTTGCCAATTTCATGCAAAATAAAAAATGTCAATTTCAAAATAGGGTCCAGAATAAACACTGCAGACATCCCTAGCACTAAAATAAGATGTTATCTGTTCATTAGTCATGTCTTTAGGCCCCTCTTACATTACTCTTGCTTTCTATTTTGATTTTTTATTCACAAAAAATAGAAGATTTATTGTTATGCAGACTATTGCATTATTGTAAAAACTGTATAAATAATATATGTGCACTTGTGAAAGAATATTAGACTCACCAGTTGATGTGTATTGGACGCATGGTGTGATTTGTTTACTTTTGAACATTGGCAAAAATCGAACATTTCCGCTACTTTGAGCTCAATTTCAAGATCGTTTACATCATGAAACTAATCAAAATCATCTCTATTCCTGTAATATGTTTTCCATTCTATCAAATGAGACCATGAAAAAGAGAATACAACCATAAATACTATACGAAAATACACCTCAAAGACTGCGTTTTAATTCAAAAACACGGTCGGAGTTTTTTTTTTCTCATTATGTACTGCTTGCTGCAGGATTTTTTTTTATACTGCACACACTGACCACACAGACCCATTCTCTCACATGTGGGCCTAGCAGCTTTCTCCTGCTTGATTTGAGGCCGCTAGAATTTAGGCGTATAAATACGTCCGAAACATTGGCTCGTAAGACGTATATATACGTCCGAAACAGTCAAAGGGTTAATGTGTACCTGCACACCAGCACAGTGTGTAAGTTTATTTAGATGCAGGTACACATAAGTATATATAGTTAGTAGGTTGGTAGACAGCAACCACCCAGGGAGGTACTACCGTCCTAACAAGTGAGTGTAAAACTAAAGCCTGTAATTGTTTTACATGATGGTAGGATTGCTGGTGTTTTTTCTCTGTCTCATAAACATGCAAGATTTCAGGTACGTCTTGCTACTTCTAGTTACACTTAGGTCACACTACACATACATGAACAAGCATATATATACACACCTCTCTGGGTTTTCTTCTATTTTCTTACTAGTTCTTGTTCTTGCTTATTTCCTCTTATCTCCATGGAGTGATGGAACAAAATTCTTCCTCCGTAAGCCATGCGTGTCGTAAGAGGCGACTAAAATGCCGGGAGCAAGGGGCTAGTAACCCCTTCTCCTGTATAAATTAATAAATTTAAAGAGAGAAACTTTCATTTTTCTTTTTGGGTCGCCCTGCCTCGGTGGGATACAGCCGGTTTGTTGAAAGAAGAAGAACGTAAGTACAGTTGTACCCCGGATTTCGTACAACTCCCAACTCGAACAATTATGTAAGTGTATTTTTGTAAGTGCTTTTGTAAGTGTATTTTTGGGGGTCTGAAACAGACTAATCTAATTTACATTCGCCCTTATGGGAACAAATTCATTTGGTAACGACACTCGAACAGCCTTCTGGAATGAATTGTTGACGAAATCTGGGGTACCACTGTGTATTTATAATTATCAGAGTATACTGTATATAAAATATGCAATAACTTTTAAACACTTGAAATTTTGGAAAGTTTCCAGACATAATGGAGAGATGCAGAGCTCACGGAGGATGTAAACAGAGTGGCAGGCTGTGACCATATTAGCGAGTCAGGTGGGGAGGGGGAGCCATATAACAAGTTTTGGTCATAATTTGAAATATCCGTATTAGTGAAATGCTGTAAAGCAGGGCCCTACTGTGTAACGTTCTGAAGGATTATTTTTTAAAAGTTCCTGAATGCTTTTTTTGAGGTTTGCAAATCTTGCACATATCGCTGATGTTACATGATTTATATGTATTTCTGGCGATGTGCTTGTTATTATATTTACCCCATATCATTTTCACACTGATACAGTATTTGCAGCTTCTCTCCACCCATGTTGTACTGTGTCTGGTCTGCCTTCACCTAAAATTCATAAGACATTGCTTTTATCTTTGTTGAATTTGAAGATCCTCTTGTTTGACCACACCTTTGATAGTCTGTTTAGGTCTCCTTGAAGTTTGACTGTCCTCTCATGGTTTTATTCTTCTTTGTTTTACATCCTCTGTAAAAGAGTGACATGTAGGACTCTGTCCCCTCTGGCAGATCATTCGTATGTATTAGGAACAGTAGCATTCTTAGTGCTGATCCTTGCTGAACATCATTCATTACTTTCTCCCATTCTGATGTTTCATTCCTTACTATTACTCTGCCTTCTGTCATTCTGCTCGATGGCCCACTGTGAATCACTGACTTTTAACCCTTCATGTTCTACTTTTTGGACTAATCTCTCATGTAGAACTCCATCAATTGTTTTCCTTCAATCCAAGAAGAATCAATCCAGCCCTTTCTTGTTTTCTCTCTGACTGTCATGCAACACCAGTAAATTTGAAATCTGTGCTAGTTTTCCTTAATGAATCTTCTCTGAGTTCTCCAATAATTTCCTTTTCCATAATATATTCTCCAGAACTTTTGACAGCATGCATGTTAGAGATACTGCCCTGTAGTTCAGCGCTGCTTGTCTATCCTCAGTTTTGAATATGGGGACTACATTTTCCTTGTTCCAATTTTCAGGTATTTGTCATGATTGGAAAGATTGGTTGTACATCTGTGCTGTTGAGTCAAGTAGTGGTCCTGCTCCTTCTTTCAGCACCTGTGGAATATATTATTTGGTTCCATTGCTTTTGTTACATCAGGCTCACTTAGTAGTCAACTTGCTTCCTTGAAGACTTCCTTGACTTTTCCTAAGTTCTTCACGTACTTCTCTGTCAGTGGCCCATCTTTCTTCAGCATTATCACTTGGTCTTTCATGGTTTATTTTGTTTCTTGTGTGGCTATAGAGTAATTTGCTTGTTTTGGCCTTTGATGCTATATCATTTTTCAAATTGTCTTTCAGCTTTCTTATTCTTGCATATTCATTCTGGCTTTCCTGCGTGTTCCCCTCTCCCCCTTTTTTAAGTTGGATTTGCTATATACAGCCTCTCCTCACTTAGCAACGTACTCGTTTACCGATACCTCGGACTTACGATGGGCTCTCTGACCAGTATGCATGGTTTACTAAATAATGTATATTAGAGCTGATTTCCTCTTTTCTGTTTATTACAGTATACAGTATAAACTGTATAAACATTTAAAAAATATACCAGAAATGTTATAAATGGTGCAAAGGTGACATTAAAACAATATCAAAGATAGTTGACACAAACCCACTACCATTATAGTTTGCTCCTCACTTACCGACGAATTCGTTTACCGACGTTGTCTTAGGAACGGAACTCTGTCATTAAGTGAGGAGAGGCTATATATATATATATATATTTCGTTCAGTTCTCTTGTTCCTTTTCTTGGACTCTTGGCATTCTTGGGTAAAGCATGGCTTACTTTACCTTTACCATTTTTTTCTCCATTCTTATTTCCACCAGGTACTCGGAACTGAGCACCATATGATTGTTGGGACCTAGTGGTTCCAGCAATGTCATAATCGTTTTGTGTAAAAATTGGTCAACTCTTGCTGGCTTGTCTTCTCCCCTCATTCTTGTTTATTCACCCTAGTAGTTTTTTTGTTTAATTTTATCTTTATTTCTTCTTGTGTGTTATTTATTTTTTATTGCCAAAGTGCTGAATGTTCTGCTTGGTCAAATTGGGGGGGAAGATGGGGCAGCAGCAGCAGTAATATTAAATGATTAACTGTGAAATGAAAGAGGGGATATACTGTAAGTGTATAAATTCAACATTTATGTGGATTAAAATGGGAGTTGCAAGAAGGGGGTTATACTAAGGGTCTATGCACACCCTTTTTCCAACACTTCTTTGGATGTCTCCTATACCTTCCATCTACTCCAGATTTATACTTCCTTTTAATGAATATATATTTTGCTCTAGTCTTTTTACTTGCCCAAACTATTTTGACAAACCCTTTTCCTTTCACTGAATTATACCTTCCATATCACACCATCTACTAATTTCATAATTTATTAGTCTTTGCATAATATTTGCATACTACTCCTTGAGCTCTGATAAGACATTTTACTGCTCCAACCTTCTTTTACAGCAGGCAAAAAATCATGAAGGCATCACACTTCTTCTTTCAACACGTCGGCCGTTTCCCACCGAAGCAGGGTGGCCCAAAAGAAAAAACGAAAGTTTCTCCTTTTACATTTAGTAATATATACAGGAGAAGGGGTTACTAGCCCAAGGCATCACACATACGTATATAAAAAATGTCAGTATACCTATGCTGTGATACACTCCCCTTTTTGCATCCATTGACTAACATTTTTATCTTAAGTTGTAGTGTTTTTGTATTTCTTGCAGACAACCTTGAAAATGACATAAAGCGCTTTGATACTTTACAAGACTTGGAATCTTCGGCAAAATCAGCACATCACCCTACAAATGCTCTAAGGTAAAGCTTGGAAAATGTGTGGCTTCTATATATACGTAATTGTGTACCATTGTGTACAAGTCAACCTCTGACTTTATGCCCCCCAAATTAATTTTCATATCTCTTGTATAAGTCTACTCTTGTTCTTGAGGTACAATAGAACATCATTTGAGAGAGAAAATCCAATGCTAGTTGTTTGTATTTTGTTGCTCTGTGCAAAGAAGAAAAAGGTAGTCTGCCAGTCTAGTATTTTCTCTCGCTAAGTCAAACACTCAAATATACAAGAAAATAGCACTGTAAAATAGTGGAAACCTAATCTCTAACAGAGCTGGTGTTGTGATAGTCACTGTATTGAGATCATGTGCACAGCACATTTTGCTGCTGCATATAAAAAAAAGGTGTAGAGGAATAGAAGAGTACCATCATTGTAGCAAATACTTTAGGTAGTTTAAAGGTGTGTTAAACAGTTGCTTGTGTGGAAATGGTTGGGTGTGAATTGGACTTGCCTAACATGGGCCACTAGACCTACTGCAGTGCTTTTTTATTCATTTGGGTCTATGTTCTTATTTTTTTTATAACATGCTGGCCGTCTCCTACCAAGGCAGGGTGACCTGGAAAAGAAACGCTTTCACCATCATCCGTACTATCACTGTGTAGCCAGAGGTGCACAGATATGACAGTTTAGATGTCACTCTAAATGGCAAATATCCCAAACCCTCCTTTAAAGTGCAGGCACTGTACTTCCCATCTCAAAGACTCAAATCTGGCTAACCTGTTTCCCTGAATCCTTCACAAAATATTATCCTGCTCACACTCCAACAGCTTAAGTCCCAAAAGTCATTTGTCTTCACTCACTCCTTTTTAACATGCCTCACACATGCCTCCTGTATGTCCAAGCCCCTTGCACAAAACCTTCTTTACCCCTTCCTCCATCCTTTCCTAGGATGACCTGTACCCCTTTCCCCTCCGCTACAGATTTATACACCCTCCAAGTCATCCTATTTTGCTCCAGCCTCTCTAAATGTCCACCACCTCAACAGCCCTTCTCAGCATTCTGAATAATACTTTTAGTAACTCCATACCTCCTAATTTCCACACTTCGAATTCTCTGCATAATATTTACACCACAGATTTCCTTAGACACGACATCACTGCCTCCAGCTTTCTTCTCGTTGCAACATTCACCACCCATGCTTCACACCCATGTAAGAGTGTTGGTACCATTATACTCTCATACATTCTCTTCTATGCTTCCATGGATAATGTTCTTTGTCTCCACAGATACCCAATGCACCACCAACCTTTTCCCTTCATCGGTTCTATGGTTTACCTCATCCCATCCGCCGACACATCCACTCCCAAATATCTGAACACATTCACTTCTTCCATACTCCCTCCCCCCAATGTGATATCCAGTTTTTCCTTACCTAACTTGTTTGATACCCTCATCTGTATTCACTTTCAACTTTCTTCCTTTCACACCCTTCCAAACTTGTCCACTAACCCTTGCAACTTCTCTTCAGAATGTCCCAAAGGCACAGTATCATCAGCAAAAGAAGTCAACTCCCATTTTGTATTTGATTCCATAATTTAATCCTAGCATTTACTTCTTTACAACCCCATCTATAAATATGTTAAACAACCATGGTGACATCACAGATTCCTGTCTAAGGCTTATTTTTACTGGAAAGTAATCTCCTATCTCCTACACACCCTAACCTGAGCCTCACTATCCTCATAAAAACTCTCTACAGCATTTAGTAACTTACTACCTATTCCATACACTTGTAATATCTTCCACAAATTCTTCCCTATCCACACTATCAAATGCCTTTTCTGAATCCATAAAGGCAACGAAGCTTCTCTTACCTTTAACAAAATAGTATTGTTTACTTGTATGCTTCAATGTAAACACTTGATCTACACATTCCCTACCCATTCTAAAGCCTCTTTGTTCATCTGTGATCCTTCTCTGTTTTATCCCTAATTCTTTCAATAATAACCCTATCATACACTTTACCTGGTATACTCAGTAGGCTTATTTTCCTATCATTTTTACTCTTTTTATCTCTTCCTTTATATAAATGAACTATGCATGTTCTCTGCCAGTCCCTAGGTACCTTCCCTCTTTCATACATTTATTGAACAAAAATACCAACCACTCCAAAACTATATTCCCACCAATATAGGATGTAAAATATTGGTTTGGCAACAGTTGATGAGTGGGAATGTGTGGATATGAGTAAGACATAGCCAGTCAGCCTTCTTCAGTGCTCGTTTTTCAGTACAAAGATTATAGATTTCGACTTCACAAATATTGCCCATGAATAAAGTGACATCCCCCACCCCCCAAAAAGAGGGCTTAGTTTCAACCTATACTTAAGTATGACTCACGAAATCGTATGACACGATAAACAAACCACATACCACGGGTGGGTGCTCGTCAGAGAGTCTCAAAACTCCAGACCGTCGCGTAAGCCACTGGCTTACGCGACGGTCTGGAGTTTTGAGACTCTCTGACCGCGGGTTCGAACCCCATCCGTGGTATGTGGTTTATACTCGTTGAAGTGCAGGTTCCGTATATAAGTACAGTGGACCCGCTAGCGAACACCCCGGAAATCGTACAAATATGTAAATATAATATTGTAAGTGCTTGTGGAAGTGTATTTTTGGGAGTCTGAAATAGACTAACCTACCTGTAATTATTTCTAAAGGACGTAAATTCATTCGGTAATGGCACTTGAGCAGGCTTCTGGAATGAATTTTGTTCTTACCGGTCCACTGTATATATTATTACTGTATTATTATAATAATTATCATTATTATTATTATTATTATTAATAATTTAGGGAACTGTAGCACATCCAATTCCCTAGATCAAGAGCCTTCACCAGCGTCAAGGCTCCTTGACGCTGGTAGCGAGTTTCAGAACACGGCCACAAGGTGCGCAGCGAACGCCACAGCATCAGCTCAGCTGTGCATG